>PVHX01017675.1:0-39249 GCA_004024805.1 Geosciurus inauris | reverse complement strand
GTGGATCGGGGCCCTCTGCAGATCCTGCCGGTCCCCAGGAACTCTGGAGCAGAGCTGGGGTGGGCCCAGGCTGCCCTTGGGCAGGGCTGCCTCTCGCTAGGGTGTCTGGGGGGACTCTTACCCTGAGTTTGGGCTCTTCAGTGGCTCGAGGTGGCAGTTCCTGGTCTCCCTCCTGCTGGACACCCGTGGAGGTTTCTGCAGGCGGATCTGGGCCCTCTGCGGCTCCTGCCGGTGCACCGGAGCTCTGGAGCGGAAGTGCGGCGGGCTGTCTCCGCTGGGGTCTCTGGAGCGACTCTTACCCTGAATTTGGGCACCCAAGTGGCTAGCGGCTGGGGCCGTGTGTCCACGGGAGCAACTGCTAGGGGCCCTGCCTGGTTGGGTGGGCGTTGGAGCCAGGTACCCCTATAGAAGCAGGCCCCGCTCGGGGCGAGCCCTGGGCTGAGCCGCTGCGGCTGAGCTCCGCCGCCGCTTGCTGCTGAAGTCACTCTGCTTGTGGCTATGGCTGCTGGCTGGTGGCCCTGCTTACACGCGCAAGTGAAATTCCTGCCCGGGTAGCTGTATGATGATATCCAGAAGCTGGCTGAGAGATGGTATTTCCACAACTTCAACCTCTGGCTCTGGAGAGACTTACCACAGCGTCCATCTAGGCCGCCATCTTGGAACCCACGTCTTCGACAACATGGTTTTATACTTAGAGGATCCAAAAAATTCCACCAGAAAACTTCTAGAATTAATAAATGAATTTAGCAAAGTAGCAGGATATAAAATCAATACCCATAAATCAAATGCATTTCTATACACCAGTGATGAATCCTCTGAAAGAGAAATTAAGAAAACTACTCCATTCCCAGTAGCCTCAAAAAAATAAGAAAGAAAGGAAAAAAAAAAAAAACTTGGATATCAATTTAACAAAAGAGGTGAAAGACCTTTACAATGAAAACTACAAGACAATAAAGAAATTGAAGAAGACCTTAGAAGATGAAAAGATCTCCCATGCTCTTGGATAGGCAGAACCAATAGTTTCAAAATGGCCATACTACCCAAAGCTCTACACAGATTCAATGCAATCCCAATTAAAATCCCAACATCATTCCTTATAAAAATAGAAAAAGCAATCATAAAATTCGTTGGAAAAATAAGAGACCCAGAATAGCCAAAGCAATCCTTAGCAAGAAGAGTAAAGCAGGAAGCATCACAATACCAGACCTTAAACTATACTACAAAGCTATAGTAACAAAAATAGTATGGTATTGGCACCAAAACAGACATGTAGAGCAATGGTACAGAATAGAAGACACAGAGACAAACCCACATAAATACAGTTCTCTCATACCAGACAAAGGCACCAAAAACATACATTAGAGAAAAGATAGCCTCTTCAACAAATGGCGCTGGGAAAACTGGAAATCCATATCCAGCAAAATGAATCGAAACCCCTATTTCTCACCATGCACAAAACTCTACTCAAAGTGGATCAAAGATCTAGGAATTAGACCAGAGATCCTGCACCTAATTGAGGAGAAAGTAGGCTCAAATCTTCACCATGTCAGATTAGGCCCTAACTTCCTTAATAAGACTCCTAAAGCTCAAGAAATAAAATCAAAAATCAGTAAATGGGATGGATTCAAACTAAAAAGCTTCTTCTTAGCAAAAGAAACAATCAATGAAGTGAACAGAGAAAGCCTACATTCTGGGAGCAAATTTTTGCCACACACACACACACACATCAGATAGAACACTAACCTCCAGCTTACATAAAGAACTCAAAAACCACCATAAAGCAAACAACCCAATGAAATCAATGGGCTAAGGAATTGAACAGACACTTCTCAGAAGAAGGTATACAATCAATCAACAAATATATGAAAAAATGTCCAACATTCTAGCAATAAGAGAAATGCAAATCAAAACTACTCTAAGATTTCATCCTACACCAGGCAGAATGGCAGTTATCAAGAATACAAACAACAGTTAAGTGTTGGCGAAGATGTGGAGGAAAAGGCACACTCATACATTGCTTGTGGGATTGCAAATTGGTGCAACCAATCTGGAAAGCAGTACGGAGATTACTTAGAAAACTTGGAATGGAACCATCATTTGACCCAGCTATCCCACTCTTCAGTGTATAACCAAAGGACTGAAAAACAGCAGACTAGTGACGCAGCCACTTCAATGTTTACAGCAGCTCAATTCACAACAGCTAAACTGTGGAACCAACCTAGATGCCCTTCAGTAGATTAATGGATAAAGAAACTGTGGTACATATACATGATGGAATATTATTCAGTATTAAAAGAGAATAAAATTATGACATTTGCAGGTAAATTGATGGAGTTGGAGAATATTGATGAAGTAAGCCAATTCCAAAAACCCAAAGGCCTAAATTTCTCTCTGGTAAGTGGATTCTGATCCATGATGGAGGAGGGGGCATGGGAAGAATGGAGGAACTTTGGTCAAAGGGAGAGGAGGAGAAAGGAGGGGATATGGGGGCAGGAAAGATGGTAGAATGAGATAGACATCACTGCTCTATGTACATATATGACTGCACACACAGTGCGACTCTACATCGTGTGCAACCAGAGAAATGGTGCTCCATTTGTGTACAATGAATCAAAATGTATTCTGTCATATATACCTAATTTAAATACATTTTTAAAATAAACATCTACAAGATCAAAAAAAATTATTAGGTTATCATATTATCACTATATTTGAAAATTCATGAAAAAACCAATGTACAGAAATATTGAAAAGATAATAACCGTGATGTAGAAATGAAGCTCTAATCATGAAAAAAAAATTTTTTTTGACTTGAGAACATGGCCTGTGAATAGGCCAAATCAAAGCTATTTGGCAATGACTTCTGGCAGAAGAATTGTTTTCAGAATCCTTCATGGTAAGTAAAAACTACAAAGCAATGTATAATTGTGAGAAGCTTAAATGTACTAGTTTAATTATACCTGTATCAAAATAACTCAGAAAAAAAAATAAAAGCAGTAACATATATATTGTTTTTCTGTGTGCCAGAAATGGTTTCAGAACTACTTATTCAACTATTGAATATCATGGCCTTATCTCTTTCTACTGCCAAACATATACTATGGCCCATGGTAAAAATAAAATTTTATTTGGAAAAACCCAGTATTCAAATGAGAGGTCCTTTAATTAATGTTTTCAGATGGAATAAAATAATCAAAATATTTTAAACTTTAACATATGATTAGATAAAACAAAGGTTTTATACGTAAAAATCTAGGCAGGTGGTCTTATGTATTTAGTAGGCATGTGGGTTCTAAACACAGGTTGCCTAAGTTCAAATCCAGATTTCATAAGTGACTATGTTTTTAACCCCAGGGAAAACATATTACCTCTTTAATTCTATTCCCCGATTTATAAAATCCAAGTAAACATTGTATCTGCCTTATAAAATAACTGTGAGAACTGAATGAGATTTCTATTGTAAAGCACTTTGAACATTAGAAAAACTTATTAAGATTTGCCATTAATCCATAATTATTAGCACAAACATTAGCATAAGTTTCTGCAACCTTTTTGGACTCAATGGAAAGAAGAAAGCCAATCTCTGGTACTTTCACTGAATACTTTATCATACTTAATTCTAATTTTCTTCCTATACGTGTATACACAAAAACATACAATGGTGTCTCTCTCTCATTGTACAAAGGGGATACAATGGACCAAACTGATATCAAAGCCCTAAAATGTCCAGTGTGATAGTATTTGGAAGTGAAGCCTCTGGGAGATAACCCGAATCTGACCAGATCAGCACCATGACACTGAACTTCCAGCCTCCAGAACTATGAGAAAATAAATTTTTGTTGTTTATATCACTCAGTTTATGGTATTTTGTTAATAAACATGGTCTACTTATAAGCAATTTTAAGTTTTTATTTTGCAAAGTTCACTGGACCCAATAAAATTCGGGTAAAGGCAATTTTCTCAAAAACTACAAGATACATCAGAATCATGGTAACACACCACACTCTTGCCTATAATGTAATTTCTTTCTAAGAGCACAATGTTAAAGTTCCTTATTTTTCAAAGAGCTGCCTTAAACAGTTCAACTCGGTTAGGTCACTGTCAGACATCACATTCATTCTACAATATAAGTTAAAATATAAGGATTCTTACCTTTTATATCTGCTTGAAACAGTTCTAGATGGTTCCTGAAAAGTAAACGTAATGACAAATCAGTCTGGACATGTGTGTGTGTGATTATAAAAATGGTTGTAAAACTAAAAAAGTTGAGACTATCAAATTTTCAAATTTACAACAATTTACAACAATTTACAGCAATTTACAACAATTACTTTTATTTTTTAAAAATTTACACCACTGGTTAAATAATAAAACTATTTCTGATTTGTCAGTCCAAACCAATCACTCTTATTTTTAAATATGAAAGTACTTAAAAAGCTCAGAAAATGGTTGAGGGCAGGACATCATTCATCAGCTTAAATCCTTTTAGAAGTCAATGGACACTTAAAAACCACAACCATTATAATCTTAATACATTTCCCTTTGACTTTTTTTAAATATATTTTTTTAGTTGTTGATGGACCTTTCTTTATTTGTTTATATGTGGTGCTGAGAATCGAACCCAGTGTCTCACACATGCTAGGCAAGCACTCTACCACTCAGCCACACCAGCCTTCCCTTTAAATTTTTATGCCTTCTTTTTAATAAAAATCTAAGTTACCATATACATACAATGATTATTATTTTTAAAGACTATACACAGCTTAAAAAAATGAAAAGTGAGAAAGTATATTTTATTGTGATTACAGAAAAAGAGAAAGAAAGAAAAGGAAGAGAGAGAAGGCAGGCAGGCAGAGAGAGAGTGGAAGGGAAAAAGGAGGGAGAGACTGCTGGAAGTTAACATTAACCACTAGGGTAGAAAAGTTACCTTGCAACTTAACCAGGCAGGCAGTCATTTTTATAGCCAGGGCTCTCCAAATATTTGTGTAGTTTCATTTTAATAAAACAGGTTAAAATTAAATGAGTCTTTAAAAAAACTGATTAATAACCTTTTAAAAAGTTTATCATTAAGTCTCCAGGAAAGATCCTATAATTAATTTCTGACCTGGCTGAAATCAAAGAACAATCTCCCTTTATGAGATGACCAGTTCCAGAGTAAGACAGTAAATACTGACTACATGACACAATAAAAGACATAGCCATTTGGAAAAATAGTACAGCAAAGCAGATGGTTAAGAGAAGAATTAAGCAAATTTCCAACCAGATAGGCAACCCAGTAGATATAAAACTGTGTATTTAAACTTTTATCAGTCTTGATCTCCCCATGATAAATGGAATAACAATAATGTCAAATGGGTTGATGTGGGGATTAAGTGACTTAAATGAGTAAAACCATTAACACCTTTTCAACAGGCTTGCAATTTAAATTTGATTAAAATTTTTAAAGAGCTAACTGGAATATGGAAAAATATTGATTTTTTTTCCATATAAAATTTTAACAAATCTGTTTTAATTATTCCAAGTCAATAAATTCCCATAAGAACAATCTAAATCACTTAAATATAACTTTACTCAGTTTTTCATTTATATATGTTCTTTTCTAAGTACAAGCTTCTAGAAAATAGAGATACGCCTTTGATTCATATTTCTCTCCCCCAAAACCCAATAAATATACATTGACAACTTAGGGAAATAACTTCCTTTGTAATCTGCAGTTACAGAGAAAGCACCACTTGGGAAATTACCATATGTAAGGAGTAATCAGGTGATAGTATCCTGAACTGCTTGGGGTGGGTGGAGGTGCATTTCTCATACCACAAACAGAATTACTTCTAGGGAAGTCATGCTCTGACAGTTGATACAAAGACATTTTACACATCCCTGGGTATCAGCTGGTCTTATTACAAAGTGAGCCACAAGAATCTAGCAAGTAAATTTTAAAGTAAACTTTAAACGGTTTCTTACACTTGCCTATCATTCAAATGGTATTCCCAAACCATGCCTCCTAACAATGAGACAGAGGACTCTTCTTACTTTATGTAACAAATAAATACTTATAAAAATATGGCATCTCCAGCAAATAATGGCAACATATATATATATATATATATATATATATATATATATATATATCTAGCTTTAAAATTATTTTTGAAAGCTTAATAGCTAGATTAGTGTTTATCCCTGGTTGCTTAGGTAAAGCAGAAAAGTATTAGGCTCATACGTATCCCCTCAAAGTGCATTCTACTAAATGTGAATAATGATTTCATATGGAACTTTTCCTCCTAAAATTTCTCAAACAGTATTTCAACTAATACTTTATATATAGTTTTTTTAAAAAATAAAATTCCCTAATATCATCCTACGTGAACTAAAACAAATATACCTTAGTGTCCATATAAATATATATGAGAAAAAATGTTGATAATGCCAATCTCTCCAAAATAAAAGTTCTGAAACATCACATTTCTCTTATTCTAACTAATCTGAAATATTTTAGACCATGCCACATAAAGCTTGATTGTGCAGGCTTCTCTTACTGAAATGGAGTAAGCAGAATTGCTAAATGAAAGCAGCCCCATACTAGATTTATGGATTTGTGGGTTATTGCTTTATCAACTGAAATGTTAAGAACAAATTCTATTTCTGAAGCTTGAAATAGGTATTTTCCATAAATATTAATGCAGATGCAAAGCAGAATTTTAATGCAGAAAAGTGAAATGCAGAGCATTTTCAGCAACACTAAACTAGAATAGCACAATGATCACTTTACACTTTGACATAATTATAAAATAAAGTCAGTAACAAAATTCCAGCTAAGTATACTAATAAGTAGTCATGTAATAATATCAGATTTCTACACTTATTTACAGACTTTTATAAGCTACTAGTCACTTAAAACACATCTTCTAAGTTTAACATGATATTTTCTACATGGATAACTTGTTGCAGCTGATAAAAGAAGAACTATTGATATACCTGATCGTTATCATTCCATGTCCAAAACATGTAAAGAATTAGAACTTAAGTTATACATACTTCTATATAAATAGTACTTCAACAGTTAAGAAATCCTGCTGGGTGCAGCAGTGCATGCCTGTAATCCCAGCACTTTGGGAGGAGACAGGAGAATCGCGAGTTCAAAGTCAGCCTCAGCAATGGCGAGACACTAAGCAACTCAGTGAGATCCTGTCTCCAAATAAAACACAAAATAGGGCTAGTGACGTGGCTCAGTGGTGGAGTACCTCTGAGTTCAATCCCTGGTACCAAAAACATAAAATGAAATAAAATAGTTAAGAAATTCTGATGCAGACAGGTAACACTAAAGCTTATTCTTTACTGGTGAAGTTGAATTATTATTAGACTATACATCTTGTAGCAAAATGTTGTTTTACAGTAATTCTAAAAGTGAAATTATAAACCTTAGCAATGAATGTTCACCAAATTGGACAGACTATATTGTATTACAATTATTAGAGATTAGAAATGGTGGCAGCTTGTTTCTTACATGTGTAAGAAATTGACAACTATAAATGGATTTTTAAAGTGATCTCTATACCCTTGCCAAAGAAGAGAAAACTGGACATACAATGAATTAGAAATATTAGACAGAAAAAACAAAATCAACCATACAGTACAGCAAGAGTTCTTCGTAATTTTGAAGAAAATGTTAGACATTCCTTCACATAACAAAATTCTACACAAATATAAACTCCACCTTAGATTTGTTAATTATAAATCTTTTTACTTCTGTGGCCACAAAAAATTCTAAGCAAAGGAGCTTAAGTATATAATTACTAAGAATCTCTCTTAATAATTACTATAACTGTTTAAGTTGACAATTACATTCTAAATGTGGAAAAAAATGGAGAAATACAACTATCACTAAAACTGCTTATAGAAAGTACAATTGGTAAGACTGATACTAGTTTTAGAAGTTTTAACAACTACGTAATTAAATATTCTGAAAACCCGAAGTCTGTTATACAACTGATTTCAAATATCCTTTTCCTTGAATAGTCTTCCTTCCAACAGGACAGTTGATATTACTAAAGAAAAGGAAAACAACTATGTAGAGCCCAGAAAATGTTGGCAAAACACAAAAGCGTTTTGTGTAAGTTTAATTAGACATTCTGCTTCATTTAAGCTTAGAATGGTCAATAAGGAAATCCCGTGAACATGGTTTTTACAAATCAGAACTTGTAACGTATAAACAAATTGGGAGGCATATGTGAAATAAGATCAGACAAATACAAGCCCAGTGGAATGTAGCAAAATAACACTGAGGTTATTCAAGTAAACTAATTAGCAACAAATCCATAGCACTCAGTAAAACTTTGGCATACCATACTAACTGGCTCAGTGCTAACTTAAAATATCTATATGGGTTATATAATTTAGTAAGATACATTGTTGAAGAAGCTGCAGCACCAAATTCCTATAATGTAGGCTGCAGAACCAAATTCCTATAATGTATAAATGATAAAATCACTGAAAAAATGAAAGAAAAAAAGAAGAACTTCATTAAATTAACAAAGATTTTAAAGGGAAAAAAAACCCCTCATACTTTGCCATCTTTTCCTGAATAAATCAACCCTAAAGCTATTAGGGTAGAACAAGAAGAAGAAACTTCATGATTCAGACCAAGGTTACCAAGAGACTGGAATTCTACACAAAGAAGAGCTGCTTGGCATAGAAAGTTAAGCATTCGAGCAAAATGAGGAGATCACTATGTAACAGGACTCAGTCTGGCCCAAGAAACCAAAACCTAAGCAAAATGAGAGCAGAGTCTACAAAGCAGAGACAGAAGGCCTTAGTCCTAAGGCAAAAGGAGTCCCATGTAGGGTCAGCCAGACCGCTAAGCTGGGTATGAAGTTCATCAGTTCAGTAGAGTGACCCAGAATGAAGTGTTAGAATGCTAGTTTTAGAAGAGTAAAGAATATGCATTCTCAGAGAGCCCTGGGTATTCTGTAGCAGAGCTCGGACAGGATGAAGAGCACGTCCACATGGAGAAGTCAAAACCTAATCAAGCTGAGGAGGGGTTCCCCAATAGAGAATCAATCTGACATAAAGTTGCAAAGTCTGAGCTGGACTGAAGAGAAGCCCTGGGGAAGAGCAGCTGGTCAAATAGCAGTATAAGGGGCTGGGGTTGCAGCTCCATGGCAGAGTGCTTGTCTAACATGTGTGAGGCACTGGGTTCAATCCTCAGCATCACATAAACATAAATATATAAAATAAAGATATTGTATTCATCTATAACTAAAACAATAAAAATATATATTAAAAAACAAAACAAAACAAAAAAAGAGCAAGGCAAGGAGGCATCCGGTAGCCTGGCATAGGATGCCTAAGCCTGAAAAGAGTGAGAAGAGTGTTTAGCAACAGCCAGCATGTGATGTCAGAACTATCTGCAGTACAGAGGGCATAAGTGTGAAGGAGAGGTGACAGTGGAAGATAAGATTACGTATGGAAGGTTTGAACAAAAAAGAAAACATATTAAGGATAGTGGGAAACAGGTTTCTCAATGTCACAAAAGGGAATTACAAACACTAGAACAACCTGTGGTATCAGAATTGTAGGAATCAGTATAAATAAATTTCAATATCTAGACACACAGATATAGGTAGGCAGCTAGGCAGGCAGGCAGAGGACAGATGTGTGATATGTGTGTGGGGGGGTGTGCATAGAAATACACATTTTGTAGGTCTGTGCCTATAGGACTGGGAATGGTGGCACCCAAAAAAAAAACACAATGGACTTAAAATATTTAAAATCTAAAGCAAAGATTTTGGACTTCAAAATATCATTTGAGGAAAAGGAACCAGGGCTCTTTAGGCACACAGCTGATCCCAAAGCTATAATAGGAAAAGTTAATGATGAATCTGTAATATCTTATTATGCCAGAAAACAAGAAGGAGCTTCAAGAATGATGGAGACATGGCAAAAGATACAAAAGCATAAAGGAATACCCATTGGCCAAAGCTAGTACAATTTTAATATTCAAACAAATAATAATGGTGTGCTAGGCATAATAATACCCCTCAAAGAATCTGTGAGGTTACATGACCATTGAAGTTGCTAATCAATTGACCCTAAATAAATTATTCTGGATTATTTAATGGGCCAAACATAATCACAAAGTTTCATTAGAAGTGAAAGAGAGAGGAAGAAAAAGATCAGTGAAAGATGTTACTAATGAACAAAGGCCAGAATGATACAATGTGAGAAGGACTCAAATCAAAGTCCCTGGCTTTGAAGAAAGAAAGGAGCCATGGGCCAAAGAATACAGACAGCCTCTAAGAGCTGGGGGGAGGGGGGGATCAAGGAAACAGATCCCTCACTTGAGTTTCCAGAAAGGAACACAGACCTGATTTTAGCTTTGATTTCAGCCCAAAAGACCTGTGTCAGATTTCTAATTTACAGAATAGGAAGACAATAAATATGTGTTGTTTCAAGACAAAAGAAAACTAACAGTAAAAAGGGGTATAATCTGTAAAATAAAGTAACAGTAAGTTAATAAAGATACAGGCAGATGGATGGATAAATATAAAGTTTGATGACTCAAAGTAATTATCCACAAAATTCTTCTTAGAAAAGGAAAAAAGAAATAATCTTACAGTGAAGCCTGACAAATACACCACCATAATCATATGACCAAAGTGATCATCACCATCTATAGGACAAATCAAAATCATGTACCACCTGATAAGGAGCAATAAGAAGAATAAAGTATCAATTCTATAATATTTCCAACAAAGATGTATAACCTGAATCCTAACAGAAGTAAACATTGACCAAAATTGCTGGATATATCACCGAATAACTCATCTATAATCTTTAAAAGTGTTAAGATTTTAAAAATTAAGGAAAGACTGGAACTCTCACAGATTGAAGGAAACTAAAGTGTTATAGGCAAGTAAATGCAACACATGATTTTGAATTAAATCCTTCTTTTATAAACTAGTACATGATTGGGACAACTAGTAAAACTTAAATAAGGTCTGACTATTAGATAATAATGTGTCAATTTTAATTTCCTTTCTTATTTGTTCAGTGGTACAGGGGATTGAACTCAAGGGTGCTCTATATTGAGCTATATCTCTCCATCTCTTTTCTATTTTGAGAGAAGCCCTTGCTAAATTGCTGAGGCAGACCTTGAACTTGAGATCCTCCTGCTTTAGCCTTCAAGTCACTGGAATTATGGGCATGCACCACTGGACCTGGCTTAACTTTCTACTTTTAAGAGCTACATTCTGGTTATATTGTAGACTTTTTCTTCTCTCTCTTTTCTGGAAAATGCAGTTAAATGTTAGGGGAAATGGGGCATCAGATTAGCAACTTCCTATCAAAAAATATGAGGGAGGATAAAAGTTCTTTATGTGGTACTTGCAATTTTTCAGTAAACTGAGACTGTTTCAGAATAAAAATTACTAATATCCTCTCATAAGATAACACTGAGTATACAAACTGATAAACCTATCTTCAAAAGTAACTGAGACAATGTATTCTTCATTTTCAATACTTAAAATGTTTTACCTTTTTCAGCCCACCAAGTTTCTCTCTGGAAATCTGATCAAAGAAAATAATTCAAAACGCAAAAAGGGGGCTGGGGCTGGGGCTCAGTGATAGAGCGCTTGCATAACGTGTGAAGCACTGAATTTGAACCTCAGCACCTCAGATAAAAATAAACAAAATAAAAGTATTGTGTTCATCTGTAACTAAAAAATATTTTTAAAAAAACACAAAAATGTTTAATCTATACAGATGTCAATTCTAGAATTACTTACAATAGTAAAAAAGGTAAGCACTGGGGAATTCCACTAATAGGAAAGTTGTAGAATACATTAAACTCCTTAAATAAAGAAAACTCTATGCCGCTGAAAATAATATGGTATTTTGAATTTTAAAAACTGCTTATGCTCCAACAACTACAAAGAACACTTTAGAAAAAACACCAAAATTTCAAACGTAATCTTCACCCAATAATTCCGGGGTAGGATTTTATTCTATACATTTTATACACAAATATGCAAAATAACACACGTTCAAAGTTTTTCACCACTGCATTGTTCATAATAGCAAAACATAAACCTTAATGGTCATCAAGAGTAGTTAGAAAAATCACAGTACATCTATAAAACAGGATATTCACATTTGTTTAAAAAAAAAAAAACAATAAGAAAGCTCTTTATGTACTATTGCAGAAGTCTATACACAGTCTTAAGCAAAAAAGACAAGATGCAAAATAGCATGCTTAAAATACTGTATGAGTAAAAGGTGAAAAAGGAATACATTATGGGTGGGAAGAGACAAGATGGCAGAGATGAGATAGGCTGCTCAACTCCTCCACAGAAGGGAATCAAAGCAATAAGAAAACAGCTGATCAGAGGTGGGTGACAGAAGAATGCACTGATTCACAATACTGAAAGGTTAGAGACTTGAAGGGACCTGAAAATTTTGGTTACTGGAAGAGAAAACAGGAAAGAATTTGTTAACCAAGAATAAATAAGCATCTGCACTATTTGGACAGGTCTGGGGGAGGGATGACAAAAGGGAAAAGAGCAAAGATGGCAAGCTTACTTTGGAAACAGCAGTAGAAGAGAAAGACTGAGTTAAGTTCAGGACAGGAGCTCAAAGCTACCTTGTGAAGCCGAGCATGGTGGCACACACCTGTAATCCCAGCACTTTGGGAGGCTGAAACAGGAGAATTGTGAGTTCAAAGCCAGCCTCAGCAACGGCGAGGCGTTAAGTAACTCAGTGAGACCCTGTCTCTACCTGAAACACAAAATAGGGCTGGGATGTGGCTCAGTGGTCGAGTATCCCTGAGTTCAATCCCCAGTACCAAAAAAATAAAAGCTACCTTGTGAATAAGAAATGCTTCATTTTTCTCAATTCACTATCAGAGAACTGTGGCAGACAGCCAATTTGCAGAGATCACATCTAAGCTTAAAGTTCAGGAAGCAATTAAATCTCTACAGCTTCATCCCACCTATAGGTACTAGTTAATAATATCATAGGAAGTGCCTTTTGAGGCAGGTAGCCCAGTAACCTGTGTAGCAGAATTGCTGTGAGTGGAGAACTGACAAGCCATGGCACCCTCTGGCATCTGCAATGAGTGTGGGGTGAAGTGAAGGGTGCACCACATTTCCAGAGTGTGACAGCTATGCAGCAGTACACACCTCTAATGCAGGCCTCAGCTGCCAGCCACTCTTGTGCCACCACAGTTGGTGGCCACTCTACACTATGACAACAGCCCCACACTCCAGCCAAAAGCCACCACCCTGCAGAAGCTGCCCAGCCACTTACACCCTCTCCATCCCCCAGCCAATACCCCATGCATCAACAAGCTGCTACCCCACACCTCAGGTGCTGTGGAGTCCCATGCCTCTTCTGTGTGCTGCCTCATCCAAAGCATGAAAACTACAAAAGAGTGAGCCCACATCTGTTTTATAACCAGGACAGCATATAGAATAAGTTTCTCCATTTTGAATGTCTCAGCAAAGAAAAAACTGAATCTTTTCATGATTGCTACTTCATTAGCAGTTTTCTGCAAAGTGTTTCTTCCTTCACTTGGTTTTTGTACAGTTACAATTAATTTTATGTATTCTTTCAATTGGAATTTTTCTTGATACCACTCTTGTCATCTCCATTCTCATCCCTTCTCTCTTCCTTCTTTATATCCTTATTTTTTCTGTCTCCTCCCCTTCTTACCCTTTTTTCCTCTCCTTCCAATATAAATCAGTATAGGTACATTATCATTAATGCTTAGCTTTTCATCCTATTCTATATTACTTCACACTCACTTTTCTCATTGGTTAGTAGAGTTATACAAATCATTAGCAATAATTTTTTAAAAATATGCTGATATATGTTTGCTCTTAAATTACTATTGTTGCCGGGCCCAGTGGTATACACACCTGTAATCCCTGTGACTCAGGAGGCTGAGGCTCAAGGATCATGAGGTCGATGCCAGCCTCAGCAACTTAGTGAAACCCTAAAGCAACTTAGTGAGACCCTGTCTCTAAATAAAATATTAAAAAGGGGTGAAGATGTGGCTCAGTGGTTAAGCACTCCTGGGTTTCTATCCCCAGTACCAAAAACAGAACAAAACAAAAAATTTACCACTGTGTTACTGGCAGTTACTCCTTCCTCTCAAAGCAGTGCTTGTGGTGGAACTTAACACTTTTATTGATCTGATTTGATGTATTGATACTAAGGTATACCAAGCCCAGGGGTTGTAAAGAGATAACTGCTCACCAAAAGACCCAGACATAAACGAGGAATAGGAATCCCTGACAACTGATGCACAAATTTAGGATCAGAGAAAATAAACCAACAAGATGCCTCCAAAAGTTTATAACCACTGAACAACAAAATCCAGACATCGAAGTAGATAAAGTGTCAAAGAATTTAAAAAGCTAACTACTAAAATGATCTGTGAGTTAAAAAAGATCTAAGAAATGAATTAAGGGAAAACACATAGGATAAGAAAGAGTATTTCAATAGATAAGAGATTCTGAAACACAACCAATCAGAAATCTTGGAAATTAAAGGCACAATGAGTCAAATAAAAAGCTTAGTCAAGTCTCTGCAATAGATTAAGCAGAAGACAGAATTTCAGAAGTTGAAGACAAAGATGAAACATTCAGATGGAAGGGAAGGAGGGAGGCGGGGAGGGAGGGAGGAAGAAAGAAAGGAAAGGGAAAGGAAGAAAGAAACTATGATCAGAATATCTAAGAACTCTTATACAGACAAGATCAGTCACATTCAAGGTGGTATGGCCGTAGACTCTAAGAACTCTTGTACAACAATAAGAGACCTAACTCAAGACTCATAGATAGCTATATGGGCCAGTGGTTTAGTAACATTCAGTGAAATAATGGGGAAAAAAATGTCCAAACTTTGAGAATGAGATGGACATCCAGATACTGGAGGCATTTAGAACCCCAAATAGACAAGACCAGAAAATAACCTCTACACAACACATTGTAATTAAAATGCCTAACATACAAAACAAGGATAGAATTTTAAAAGAACCTTAAGAGAAAAACATCAGACCACAATCAGAGACACACCAATCAGAATAACTTCTGATTTCTCAGCAGAAGCTACAATCCAAGAGGGCTTAGAAGTAGGTAAAGTCCTGAAGGAAAATAATTGCCAGACAAGATTGCTATATACAGTAAAGCTATCCCTCAGAATCAAAGAAGAAATAAAACCCACTCAAGATTAGCATAAACTAAAGGACTCTAAGACTTCTAGACCAGCATTACAAAAGATAGTTAAGATTAAAAACAACCAAGAGAACCTAGGAAACAATAAATTTCATTAGAAGAGTAGATGAGCTAATGAGAATAAGGATCAAATTAAACATTGGAAATGAGTCAAATTGGCAGGAAGTAATAAACACCTCCCAAAATAACACTGACTGTACATGGTCTCAATTCTCCAATTAAAAGACATAGACTGGAAGACTGGATTAAAAAACATGATCCTACTATATGATGCCTAGAATAAGCATATCTCGAAGGCAAAGACATCCATGGATGAAAGTAAATGGATGGAAAATGATATTCTATGCAAATGAAGCCTGAAAATAAGAAGAGTAGCTACTTTAACAAAGCAGACTTCAAATCAAGATTAGTTACAAAGAAGGTCACTACATTCTGGTTAAAAAAAAAAAAAAAAAACAACACTCCAACAAGAAGATATAATGACAGTAAATATTGATGCGCCAAATGTTGGTGAACCTAATTACATATAACAAATACTAATTGACATAAAGGTTCAAATAGATCCTAGTACAATAATACTGGGTGATTTCAATATACTTCTCTCACCAATAAATAGGTCATTCAGACATAAAATCAGCAAAAAACAAAACAAAAAAAATGACTTTAAACAATATAGGCCAAATGGACTAAACTGACATCTACAGAATACTGCATCCAAAAATAGTCAAATATGCTTTCTTTTTAGCTGCCCACGGAACTTTCTCCAAAGTACGTCATAGTTTATGCCACAATTAAGTCTTAGCAAAAACAAAAAAGTTCATATAATTCTTCCTTCCATCTTTTCAGATTACAATGGAATGAAATTAAAAATTAATAGCAAGAAAACTATAGAAACTATATAAGTACATGCAGAAAAGGCCTTCAACAAAATTCAGCACTCATTCATGAAGAAACAAGGGAGAGAAGGTTCTTACCTCAACATCATGAATGCTCTAGATGACAAACCCAAAGACAACATCATACTGAATGAGGGAAAACTGCAAGTTTTTCCTCTAAAATCAGGAACAAGACAATGATGTGCACACTTACCAATCCTATTCAATATAGTACCTGAAATTTTAATCAGAGCCATTAGGCAAAAAATGGAAATAAAAAGGATACAAATAGGAAAGGCAGTAGTCAAATTAACACTGAAGATGACATGATCCTATATCTAGAATGCACAAAAACCTCCACCAGAAGACTGGTAGTACAAATAAACAAATTTAGCAAAGTACCAGAACACAAAACCAACATAAAAATATCAATAGCTTTTCTATACACCAATAATGAAGAATAATGAAGTCACTGGAAAAGAAATCGGGAAAACAATTCTATTCACAAAAGCATCAAAAAGCAAAAAAACAAAACAAATAACAAAATTTTAAAAAACAACAAAAAAGCCCACCCAGGAACAAATCTAACCAAAGATGTGAAAGATCTCTCTAATGAAAATTAAAAAACACTGAAGAAGACATTAGAAGACAGAAATATCTCCCACGTTTTGGCCATGTGATCTATAGATTCAATGTAATTACCATCAAATACCAATGACATTCTTCAGAGAACTAGGAAAAGAAACCCCAAAATTCATATAAAAGAATAAAAGACCCAGAATAGCCAAAGCAAATATAAGCAAAAAAGAACAGTGCTGAATGCATCACAATACCCCATTTCAAATTATACTACAAAGCTATGGTAACAAAAATAGCATGGTACCAACATAAAAAGAGACATGCACACTAATGGAACAGAAAAGACACAGACAAACCCATGCAGACACCTGACAAAGACACCAACAACATATTCTGGAAAAAAGACAGCATTTAAAATTAATTGTGCTGGGAAAACTGGATATCCATATGTATATCCCTCTTAATCTGTATAAATGTCAACTCAAAGGGGATCAAAAATCTAGAAATTAGACCAGAAAATTTACAATTGCTGAAAGAAAACATAGGAGAAAACACTCTAACAACATAGAGGCAGGCAAACATTTCCTCAATAGGACTCCTAAAGCTCAGGAATAAGACCAAGAATGAAGAAATGGGATGGAATCAAGTTTAAAAGCTTCTGTACAGCAAAGGAAACTGGAGTATGAACAGAGGGACTGCAGAATAAAAACAATTCTTTGCAAGTTACTCTTCTAACATTCAGAATATATGAACTCAGAAAACAGCAAAAAATACAAAAACAAAACAAAAAATCTAACCAGTAAGTGAGCAAATGAATCCAACAGACACTTCTCAAGGGTAGGAGTATGAGCTGGGCATGGTGGCACAAGCCTGTAATCCCAGTACTTAACCGAGGCTGAGACGAGAATCGCAAGTTCAAAGCCAGCCTCAACAATGGCGAGGTGCTAAGCAACTCAGTGAGACCCTGTCTCTACATAAAACACAAAATAGGGCTGGGGATGTGGCTCGTGTTCGAGTGCCCCTGAGCTCAATCTCCAGTACCCAAAAAAAGGGGTAGGGGGTAGGAGTACAAATGGCCAACAAAAATATTCAATGCCTTTAGCAATTAGGGAAATGAAAATCAAAATTACACTGAAGGCTGGTGTTGTGGCTCAGTTTGTAGAATGCTTGCCTAGAATGTGTGAGGCACTGGGTTCAATTCTTAGCACCACATATAAATAAATAAAGTTCCATCAACATCTAAAAATATATATTCAAAAATCACACTGAGATTCCATCTCACTCCAGTTAGTATGGCAACCATTAAGAATACAAATAACAATAAATACCAGTGAGGGTATGGGAAAAAAGAAATTCTTATACACTGTGGGTGGGAAAGTAAATTAGTATAATCACATAGAAAACAGTATGGAGTTTCCTCAAAAAACCAAGAATGGAACCACATATGACCCAGCCATACCACTCCTCAATATTTATCCAAAAGAATTAGTCACCATACTGTAGTGACATATTCACACCCATGTTTACAGCAGCACAATTCACAATAATCAAGTCATAGAATCAGCCTGAGTGTCTATCACCAGATGAACGAATAAAGAAAATGCCGTAAGTACATACAATGAAGTTTTATTCAGCCATAAACAAGAATGGAATTATGTTATTTGCAAAAAGATGGATGGAACTGAAGAACATCCTGTTCAGCAAAATAAGCAAAGCTCAGCAAATTGAGGGTCATGTTTTCTCTCATATGTGGAAGTTAGAGAGAAAGGGAAAAAGACATCTCATGAAAACAGAAGGGAGACCAATAGGATACAAGAAGAGGGTCAGGAGGAGGAAGAAGGGGAGCACTAGAAGAGGTACTGAAAAGTGAAATTGATAAAATTACGTTATGTACATGAACAAATATGTCACAATGAATCCCACTAGTGTGTATAATTATTAGGTGTTAATAAAATTTTTTTTAAAAAAAATATACATATAGGTATGGATATAGAAAAAGTCTTGCTTATAGAATAGCTCTGAAAAGACATACAAAAAAAGAAAACATTAGTTATTTCCAGAGAAGGTAACCAAGCAAGTGAAGAAGGATTTTTATTATATATCCTTTTATGCTTTTGTGTTTTCTACCATAAAACTATATACCATTTTTTAAAATTAAGTTTAAATAAAAAGGATTTTTGTTGTTGTTGTTTGTTTTTGAGACAGAGTCTTGTGCTAATATGCCCAGGCTGGCCTCATATTTATAATCCCTTTGCCTCAGCCTCCTGAGTAGCTGGGATTAGAGGCATGTGTCACAATGCCTGGCAATAAATTAGGTTTAAAGTTTCAAATTTAATAAGAAGTTCTTTAAAAAACAGCATAAAGAAACTGATCAACCCAAGTAATTTCTCTTTTCTTTACATGCTTTATTATTTTCCAAATTTCATTGATTATTCAACATTTGATCAGAAATTCTCACTTGAAAAACTAATATCTAAAGTTTTAAATATGTATAAAATCAGATAAAATATAAAATTTGTGAATTCTCATTATCTGTTAATACTATTTTGTATTTGAAAAATTTTAATCAGAAACTTAAAATATTCTTTTTTTTAAACATTTATTTTTTAGTTGTAGGCGGACAGAATATCTTTATTTTATTTTTATGTGGTACTGAGGATCGAACCCAGTGCCTCACGCATGCCAGGCGAGCATGCTACCACTGCGTCATAACCCCAGCCCTAGAAACTTAAAATATTCTAAACTTTCATAAAGCATACTATTATGCCACATTCATATTATCATCCTGTTCATTTTTAAAGATCTGTTCGATTGAAGGGCTCAGATTCAGCCACAATGCTCGGAATGGTCTTTCTATCTGTCCTAGTCAAAAAAACTTTAAAGCAACCAATGATGTCAATGATTTTGTTTTGTCTCTCTGTTGTTGTTTGGAGTTGTTAATAAATGTGTATCCTTTACGAGTAACAGAAAATGCGAGTATAAACTGTAACTCAGAGAAGTCAACTATGTGGACAGAGTATTCCCACTCTGTCCTACTCCCTATTCCCACTCCAGCTTTGATGAGGCAACTAGGGAAGCCCATGGGAGAGTCTTAGCCTTACTCTCACTCTACGCAAATAACTGGCAAAACGGACACTTGAAACCAAAGTCATCAATGAGTGACCAATAACTAATCCCAAATAATAATTTAACTGGAGCGGTGGTGGGCCTGTAAAGAGATTAGAAAAGCTACAGCAAAGGCGGCAAACTGAATAAGACAGAAAAAGCTCTTCAGAGCCCAGGTCAGCTGAGTTTAGAGAGTTCTAAATCTATCCATATATTGGGAATAATATTAGATTGTGAATGGATAGAGCCCTCATGCTAGAGACAAAAGTCAGCTCACTTTCTTAAGCCACTGAGGTTGGATATGCCAGGATAAGCAAGCATGGGAAAGAACTGAATTCAATTCTATATTCTTAATTAAAATACTACATTATATCTATCCCAATCAATTAAGCCTTCATCTTGCAGGAAGCTTTCCCTAAAATTTAATTTTAACTATGTTAGACAAATGGAACAGTTATTTTAGATAATGAAGAGTCACAAAAATGCTGAGAGAAATATTGGTTGTTAGCTTATACCATGTTAAAATACATTACTATTTTTCCTAGAATTGTGATGATTACCATCTGCTGTAACAGCAATTTGGGGAGATAAGGAACACATGAACCTATCACTCCATGAATCTGCATGTCAATAAATTCTGCCTCTAAAAGTAGAGGAGAAAGAAGTTTTACATTTGTGTTTCCTAACCACATCAAAATATTGTGCCTCTATTTGCCTTCATAATCTTATAAGTTAGGAGGTTTATATATCATCATTTTTATCAATAAAATGGGGAGATGTGTATATTCCTCTGAAATTCTTTTTTAAAGTGTTATAATAAAGCACATTTAGAAAGTCAAGACTAGAACTCTGAAAAGACACATACTAAGCTCAAGATCTCAAAATGCCACAAAAATAATTTAAGACCAGATGATAAAGAATATTTCCAAATTACAGTTTACATAAAATGATTCTAGCTAGGAATATAGCTCAGTGGTAAAGAACATGCTTATTGGCATGTTTAAGGCCCTAGGTTTGATTCCTGGCATTACACACACACACACACACAAATTCTATACAGTGATTTTTCTTTATACTGAGACATCCCTATAACCTCTATTACCAATCAAATTTCTGGCAACAAAAGCCTAAAATAACATCTAATTAGAAACTGAATTAAAATGTAGTCTAAAAGTATAATTACACAGAAATATAGATGTTTCTGGCGATTCATGATACTATATATTGTGCTTATTATGTTTAAATATTTGACTTTGGAGAAATATGTGCAACTTTTTATTTGCTATGTGATTCAAACTCAACAATCAGCCTAGAGGTTGTGGAGGAAAAGGCATGCTCATATATTGCTGGTGGGACTGCAAATGATACAACCAATCTGGAAAGCAGTATGGAGATTACTTAGAAAACTTGGAATGGAACCACCATTTGACTCAGCTATCCCAATCCTTGGTCTATACCCAGAAGACTTAAAAACAGCATACTACAGTGACGCAGCCACTTCAATGTTTATAGCACCTCAATTCACAATAGCTAAACTGTGGAACCAACCTAGATGCCCTTCAATAGATGACTGGATAAAGAAACTGTGGTATATATACACAATGGGATATTACTCAGCAATAAGAGAGAATAAAATTATGGCATGTGCAGGAAAATGGATGGAGAATATCATGCTAAGCGAAGTAAGCCAATCCCAGAAAACCAAATGCCTAATGTCCTCTCTGATAAGTGGATTCTGATCCATGATGGGGGAGAGGACATGGGAAGAATGGAGGAACTTTGGTCAAAGTGGAAGGAGGGGGAAGGGGGTGTGGGGACAGTAAAGATGGTGGAATAAAATGGACATCACAGCCCTAGCTTCATGTGTGACTGCATATATGATGTGATTCTACATCATGTACAGAGAAATGAAAAATTGTTCTCCATCTGTGTACAATGAATCAAAGTGCACTCTGCTATCTTGTATATCTAAGTAGAATATAAATAAATAAACAAACAAACAGGTGCCCACATTAAAATTTTGGTACAGTCCTAAAAACAACAACAAAAATCAGTCTAGTACAAAACTGGGCACTCGATCCAATTTGCTAATTCATACTTTTTTTTTAACAGCAAGGAGGTAATTTGTTTTTCTTTATTATTTTTACAGTTGAAGCTACTTAAACCTACTCGTCAGTTAGCAAATACCCATTCCTAAGGAACTAAAGCTAAATACTGCTTCAATCAAAAACTATTTGGATATAAGGAAAACCAATGGTTAAATCTACTAGAAATACTTAAAAGAAGCTGCTACTACCAAATGAGACTGGAAAAACTATTAACAGCAACTTAGAAATTGTTTTTAAACTAACAAGTGACTTCCTGGTACTTTTAAATACTCACCGGTGGCAGATAGGAAGTGCCTGGATCTAATAAGCTTACAGCTTCATTCTGCATTGTATTCTGTTGCGTAATTGCATCTTCTCGCTTTCGCTCTTTCTGCCCTGCTTCATCATCTTCGTATTCATCTAAGCACTGAAAAAAAGAATAGTTTTCATTTTATTTCCACGTATAATAGAATTACTGTTTTGATGGTATATGAAAATGTATCTGATAGCATCAGAAATATGTGCAATCAGAACTAGTTTACATTATAAAGATGTTCTTCCCACCAATATACACACTGAATTCTTGTAAATTAAATCCTTTGCTTAAAACTGATATCTCTACATTCATATGCCTGGCAACCTATGTTTTCTCTAAGCTCTCATCACCAATGACAAGGTTTCTCATAGAGATGAGGTTCATTTGTTCTTTATTAGTCTTTTAACAAGTAATCTGTATCTATCCCAAATAAGGCATTTTGCTGAGGGTGACAAAAGATACATTACAAACAAGGATTGTATAGTCTAGTAAAGAAGATAAGACATAAAGATAGCTTAGTGACTGTGGCCATTTTCTAGTTTAGTACTGTTTATGAGAATATAAAAAAATATTTTCACTGGGGGAGTTAGGAAAGACTATTTAAAAACTTGTAATTTAATGGTGGATATAATTTGAAACTACAGACATGAAGAAGTTCAGGTGATAAGAACAGCATACTGAGAAAGTATATTAAAAAAGGGCTGCTAAAAAGCTGAGCCAGTATCAGCAATTACCTACTTCCAGCCTTTCTACATGAAAACAACAGAAACAACCTACCATTAAATTCAAACTACCCATTAAATTCATTATGGAAAGGCTTATCTGTTCCTTGCAACACATTTCTAACCAATATACTAACTTAAGTGGTTGAAGAGACACCAAAAAGGAAAAAAGGTCCCTGCCAGCATTGTTTACTAAGACACTGAGCAAAGCAGTGTGGCCAGGGCAAGACAATAGGACTAGAAATTGTCATATGAGGAAAAACAGAAGCCACTAATGCAAACCAAGCTGCGTCACTGACTCCAGAACATACTAGAGGTAACAGCAATTCAAAGACAAGGTCTACAATAAGGGATATAGAAGAAAGGACCTGTCTGAGGATAGAATAGAAGGGCAAACAAAAGGAACAAGCAGGTTGAGATTCCAGAGAATATTCAGGGTCCTCTTCTGAAATGCTTATATAGGTATAACCTGGCCCTCCCTCAGCACATCAGGCTCTGAGAACTGGGGCTTAGGGAAAATGTACAGACAAATTATGATACTGTGGCCACTAGTAGAGCTATAAAACTGTTCTTGACTCTAACCCAGGAGATTAGTGTCTTCTGCTAAGATCCACCAGCTAACATATTAGTCTGCAGAGAGGATGCAATCACAGGAATCCACAGTTCTCAAGTAAGGACTAGAAAGATATACAATCCCATCACCAAGCAACATAAATAATAAATAACCTGAGAAATCTAGATTTTTTTCCCCACATAGCACAGAAAGATATTAGAGTACTACAATTCCTTGGAATAAAAGCTTAACATGTTCAAAACTGGGTTTGGAAAAAGAGCCTGAGTACAGCAATTCAGAGTACAGATTATAGGAACAAGGATCAAAAGTGCAAACACTGAGCTAGGGTTGTAGCTCAGTGGTAGAGTGCTTGCCTAGCATGCATGAGACACTGGGTTCGATTCTCAGCACCGCATACAAATAAGTAACAACTAAAAAAGTTTTTTTTAAAAAAGTGGAAAGACTAGTTAAACGACAGAGTAGGCAATTTGATACTACAGAAAATTATATATTCTAGGCAAAAAATATAATCAATAAAAGAAAACCTAATACATGATTAAAGTGTTCATCATTCCTGATTAGAAAAACAATATCCCCCAACTCACCCCACCTCCTTGCCATCACCACCACCACCACCACACACACACACACACACACACACACACACACACACGCACACACGAGGGACTGAGTCTAGGGCCTTGCACATGCTAGGCAGATACTTTACCATTAAGCTACATTCCCAGCCTCTTTTTATATTTTCACTTTAAGACAGGGTCTTACTAAGTTGCCCAGATTGCCATCAAATTTGTGATCCTCTTGCCTTAGCCTCCTGAGTAGCTGAGATTATAGGTGTGCACCACTGTGCCTCTTAAAACTTTAAGAAATTCTCAGCTGGGCGCGGTGGCACACACCTGTAATCTCAGCACTTTGGGAGGCTGGGACAGGAGAATCTCAAATTCGAAGCCAGCCTCAGCAACAGCGAGGCTTGCTGTCTCTACATAAAATACAAAATAGTGCTGGGGATGTGGCTCAGTGGTTGAGTACCTCTGAGTTCAATCCCTGGTACCAAAAAAAAAAGAAAGAAAAGAAAAAGAAAAAGAAATTCTCAAATCAATAGGTTTACTGACAAAATATCAACAACATTTAAAGACACTGATGTCCACAATCAATACTGTTATGGAAGTGCTAGGTGATAAAATCAGGTATGAATAACAAGTTTCACATTAGAAAGGAAGCAAAATTACTATCATTATAGATGTTATGATTTTATGGTTAAAAAATAACTTTAGAGGGCTGAAGTTGTAGCTCAGTGATAGAGCACTTGCCTAGCACATGTGAGGCACTGGGTTCAATCCTTAGCACCACATAAAAATAAAGCAAGTAAAGGTATTGTGTCCATCTACAACTAAAAAACATACTTGAAAAAATAACTTTACAGTATTCTAAAAGATGGCTACATTACAGTAAGTATTCAAAAATAAATAGCTTTCCAAAGTAACATCAATATGTAATATGTAAGACAAGGAGTCAACCACTTAATGCACAGTGGGGGTTAAGAAAAGTAAAAGATAGGGGGGTAGGGACAGGACACACAATCCTATCTCTACTTTTCTACAGTGTAAAAGCAATCATACATACCTCAGTCTCCAAGATCTAGACCACAAAAATCTCTGACCCTAGGATAGTATTGTTACAATTCTAAAATTACAAGAGCTGTATAGCTACAAAGTAAAAATTGAGGCAGGCAGCCAATATCTCCCTGAACACCCAGATGTGGTTTTACTTATCTTTGTTTTCATTTTCTGAGACCCAGCCCCCAACACTAACCCTTCCTCTGCCCATTCCCTCAAAGAATGTAGATTCCCTTACCAGCACATAAAAAAAAGATAAAAATGAGTAAATTTGTAAATGTGATGAATGAATTATCAAGATAAGACAAATCAGAGATGTGGACTATATACTCTTAACTTAAAATTCTGAATGTTCTTTCCCATGGCAACATTGTTACTTGCTGACCTGGGAACCTATTCATCTCACATCTCTGCAGAGAGTGTGCATCTTACATTCCAGGCTGCTTTCAGAATAGGGATTACTTGATAAATCACTTCCCTCCAAAGTTCAACTAGCAACCAGTACAGTTCTTTTAGCCACAAGTATCTTAAAAATCCTTAAGCTGTTTTATGTAGTTGGGATAAATAAATACATCTGGAAAAATAAATTGGTGGAAACAGCAAAAAATAGAATCCCAGAAGCTGTTATACTTAAGGGCAGAAATGAGTTATCTCCTCATTCCTTTTTTCAACTATATAGTACATTAAAGTAGATGTACCATCTCTTGACTACAGATTTACTAATGAACACTGGGTTGATCATTTTTTGCTTTAAGAAAAAAATTATTAGAAAGCCTCACATATTCGAATTTTTGTATATGTATGCTGTTTTCTGAATAGCTTGTTAGAAGTAGAATTGCTGGCTCAAAGGGTAAATAAGTACATTCCTTTGGCAGATATTGCCAAATTCTACTCCACAAAGGTGTGCATTTACTCCAGCATGACATTACTTGTTCTTCCATCATAGCTTTTGTTTGTTTGTTTGTTTAACTTTTTGGCAATATAACATGAGGAAAAAGCATCTCAATATAATTCTAGCATCTTTTCCTGTAGTTTTGTCACATTTCTTCTGAGAGTTATTGTTACTTTCCTCATCCATTCTTCTATAGGTTTCTGACCTGTTTATAAATCAGGGGTGTATAAATTAAAGTGACCTGTGACACTATTAAGTGGTCTAACATATGTGTAATTGAAGTCTCAGAGGGAGAGGAGGCAGAAAGAGCTGAAGAAATGGGCAAATTTTATCCAAATGTGATGAAAATTGTAAACACAGATTTAAGCTCAATAAGCCCAAAATAGATAAGAATGAAAATCATACACAAATTATTTTCTTAAATTAATAAATAAAAAGTCTTATAGAGGAATGGAAGCAAACTATATACTAAGGTGGGCAAGAATTAAAGATTTATCAAAAGAAATGATGCAAGCCAGAAGACAAATAACTTTGAAGCACTAGGCTGAAAAGAAATGTCTATCAAACAAGAGGTCTATAAAGTGCCTGTTCAGTTCCTTTGCCCATTTATATTAATTGGGTTGTTTGTGGGGTTTTGTTGTTGTTTTGTTTTGAGTGGTGTTTTTGTTATTGTTTTGTGTGTGTGTGTGTGTGTGTGTGTGGTGCTGGGGATTGAACCCATGGTCTTGTGCGTGCAAGGCAAGCACTCTACCAACTGAACTATATCCTCAGCCCTTGAGTTTTTTGCTTTTTTGGGACTTAAGTTTTTTGAGTTCATTATATACCCTGGAGATTAATGCTCTATCTGAGGTGCATGTGTTAAATATTTTTTCCTGTTCTGTAGGCTCTCTCTTCATGTTCTTGACTATTTCCTTTGCTGTGAATAAGCTTTTTAGTTTGATTCCATCCTATTTATTGATTCTTGATTTTACTTATTGTGCTTTAGGTGTCTTGTTCATATGAAAAAATGCTCAACATCTCTAGCAATTAGAGAAATGCAAATCAAAACTACACTGAGATTCCATCTCACGCCAATCAAAATGGCAATTATCAAGAGTACAAGCAACAATAAGCATTAGTGAAGATGCGGGTAAAAAGGTACACTCATACACTGCTGGTGAGACTGCAAATTGGTGCAACCATTATTGAAAGCAGTATGGAGATTCCTCAGAAAACTTTCAATAGAACCACCATTTGACCTAATCATCCCACTCCTAGGTTTATACCCAAAGGACTTAAAATCAGCAATACTGCAGCGACACAGCCATATCGATGTTTAGAGCAGCTCAATTCACAATAGTTAAAACAACCTAGGTGCCTTTCAACAGATGAATGGATAAAGAAACTGGGGTATAAATGCACAGTGGAATATTACTCCACCTTAAAGAATAATGAAAATAGGGCATTCACCAGTAAATGGATGGAACTGGAGAATATTATGCTAGGCAAAATAAGCCAATCCCAAAGAACCAAAGGCCGAATATTTTCTCTGAAATGCAGATGCTAATTCACAATAAGGAGGTTGGAGATAGAAGTATTTTGGATTAGACAAAGGGGAATGAAGGGAGGGAAGGGGTATGGGGGTAGGAATGACAGCAGAATGAACTGGACATTATTACCCTATGTGCCTATATGATTACATGACCTGTGTAATTCTATACCATGTACAGACGAAAGAGAAGTTATACTCAATTTATGTATGATGTGTCAAAAATGTATGTATAACTAATTAGAATAAATTTAAAAATATATTTTAAAAATTTTTAAACAAGAATTCTATACAGAGCAAAGTTTCAAAAATAAATGCAAGTTAAATCTTTACAAGTAACAACTGAGTATTTTTTAAAAGTTAAATGAAGTTCCTTACTAGAATAAAATGATACTACATGGAAATTCAGAACCTTTAAAGGTTCTGAAGAGCATACAAAATTTGAAATATGTAAATAAATGTAAGAAATTGTTTTTTTCTTATTTTTGGCAATCTCCTTAACATACAATCGATTGTTTAAAGCAAAAATAATGGCATTTTGTAACATTTATAACATACAGAGAAGTAAAAAAGTATGGTAAAGATACAAAGGCAGAAGGCAAGATATAGATGTGGCAAGGTTCTTACTCTACATATGACAAGGTACAACAGTACATAAAAACAGACTGTGATGAGTCAGTTATATGTAGTAAATCCTAGAATGACCACCTAAAAAGCCATTCAAACAGGTATGGTGATTAGCTAATACTGAAGAAAAATGGAATGATTAAAAAAATACCTGACCCAAATGCAGACAAGAAAAGGGAAAAACAGGGTTAGTAAAAAACATATCAAGGTGAATATTTAAACTTAACTTAAAAAATTATATTAAATGTACATGATCTAGCCATTACAACTGAAAGGTGTATGTTATGAGATAAAATAAAATCAAGATCAAATATATGCTGTCTGTAAGAAATACACTTAAATATAAAGACATAAACAAGTTAAAAAGAGGATGAAAAGAAGATATAACATTGAGACATTAACAAAAGCTAGAGTAGTTACATTAAATTGGATTACACAATAAGTAATACTACTAGGAATAAATAGAAATTTCATAATGATAAAGGTGGTCAATATCAAGAAAATATACAATTCTAAAAGATATTAAGTATCAAATAAAGGGACTTCAGATCAAATGAAGCAAAAAAAAAAAAAAAATTGGTAAGAGAAACAGATCCACTTATACAAACTGAAATTTAGACACTTCTTTATCCATACCTGATATAAGTCAATGGAAGAGGAGTAGAGAGACAAAAATTTTGAACCATGTCAACTAACTTGACTGACATTTATAGAATACTCTATAAGAATAAGAGCTCTTATGATTCAGTGGTGGAGCATATGCCTAATATGTATAAAGCCCTGGGTTCAATCTCCAGCACCACACACACAAACATAAAATCCACAAAAATAAGAACATATACTTTTTACAAAAGCACATGGTATGTTTGCCAAGACAGAAAATTTTCTGAAACAAACATCTGTACAAATGTTAAAATGAGTAAAATTATGCAAAGAATGTTCTCTGACCAGTGATGAATTTAAATAAAAAATCAATAACAGAAAGCTATCTGAAAAAATCCTCTAAATATTTGGAAATTTAAAAATTTCTAAGTAATCCTTGAGTCAAAGAAATCACAAGTAGAAAATATTTTCAAATGAATTATTAAAAATTAGATTCTGCTAAAAGTGAACATTTAACAGTGAATGTTTGTTAGAAAAAAAGAACATTCTCAAATCAATGATAACAGCTTTTATTGTAAAAAGCTATAAAAGGGCAAATTAAGTCAAAATACTGCAAACAGAAGGAAAAAATAAGAGTGGAAAAAAACCAAGGAAACTGAAAATAACAGATAAATAAAACCAAAAGTAGTTTTCTGGAAATAATAAAATTAGTAAAACTCTAGCCAGACTGATCAAGAAGAAAAACGAAAGAGAGAACATTATTATTATTGTTGTTATTATTATAACAAGTAAAAGTGGAAATATCACTAGAAATGATATTTTATGATGCTACAACATTAAAAGAATATTATGAAACACTATAATTCCTTGAAAGCTACCAAAACAAACTACCAAAAAGCAAAACCTTAAATGATCCCCTATCTAATAAAGAAATTACTTTTGTTTGAAAGCCTTCCTACAATGAAAGCTTTAAACCATATGGTTGGCTAATTTTATCAAACATTTAAAGAAATACCACTCATTAAAAATTCTTCCAGGAGAAGGAAATACTTCTCAACTTAGAAGTTAGCATTAATCTGATTACCCCGTCAAAAAAAAACTGAATAAACAAGAACAAACTGATATATTCGGTAAAAATAGATGCAAAAATCTTTACAAAATTTGGGCAAAGCAAATGAAAAATATTAGAAAAGGATAATCATGACCAAAATAGGGTCTATCCCAAGAAAGAATGACTGGCTTATTGTTCAAGTATCAGTATAATTCATCACCTTTGCAAAATAAAGGGAAAAAAGCATACATATAAAATCATCAATACATTAATAAGAAGCATGACACAAACATACATCATCTTGATTAGCAGTCCTGACTTGATCAGGAAAACCCATATATAACAATACACTGAAAAGTGAAAATAGATCTTTTCCCCAAAGATAATCAGGTTGGCTACTTAATACCACTTCTTTTTTCACCACTTCTATTCAGCATCATTATCAGTTCAACTCAGTAGGAAAAGACAAGCACAAGAAATAAAAGGTGCAAATATTGAAAAGGAAAAAGTGAAACTTTTATTTAGAGATGGCACTTTCTTCTACATAGAATGAGTAGAACAAGATGACAAGATATAAAATAAATATAAAAATCAATTATATTTTTATACACTGGCAACCAAAATATAAAAACTTTTAAAAATATCATTTAAAATACTTATGGCCAAAATTAACAATAAATGCCACACCTTGACATTAAAAACTACAAAATATTGCTGAGAAAAATTAAAGAGACCTAAATAAGTAGAAAAATATATGACACTGGTAACACAATAAAAAGAAAATAACCCAATTTAATATGTCAAAAAGTTTGAAATGATATTTCACCAAAGAATGAATGACAAATGAACACATAAAAAGAGGCTCAACCTAATAATCATTAGGGAAACATGGATTTTAAATATAATGAGTTATCAGCCACCTACCAAAATGACTAACATTAAAGTATGACAATATCAAGTACTGGTAAAAATTTGGAAAAACCAAAAATCTCACACATAGCTGGTGGGAACTAAAAATGGTACAGCCATTTAGGAAAAGTTTGGCAGTTTCTTATATACTTAAATATATGCTACCATATGACCTAGGAATTAAGCCCCAAGTCACTTAACCAAAAAAAAAGAAAGAAAAGTCACTCCAAACTTACACAAAATTCAGCTTTTTTCACAATGGCTAAAAACTAGAAACAACACAAAAGTCCATCAAATGGTGAATGGATAAACAAATAGCAGCACATCCAAGTAGTAGAATACTACTCAGCAACAAAATGAATGAGTCTCAAACATTTGTAGGAAATTATAGAAAAAGCAAAATCCTAATGACAGAAAACACATCAACAGTTGCTATGAACAAAGTATGGGATTGATGGGGAATGACTGAAAAGGGACAGAAGAAGTAATGACAATGTTTCATATCCTGATTTTCATGGTGCTTTACCATGGACATCTGTCTAAATTCATCAAATTGCACTCCTAAAACAGAATATTACATGTAAATGGCTCCGATTAATGACATTTATAAAAAGAAGGCAGTTGATGAACAAATAAAGTAGGAAATTACACACATACACACAAACAGAATCTAATCAAGTCTCTAGATCCAACTATTAATTATAGGAAATAGAACACAAGAACATATTAGACAACATCATGCAGATGCAATCATGAAAATCCATATTTTAGGATGTTCTAAACATTGATCAGAAAACAATTAAAAAAACAAAGAACTTTTGGACCACATAAGGTCTGCTTCCCTGCTCCCCCGCAAAATAACCCTTTAAAAACATAAAAACTATTCTTAGCTCTCTGTCATATAAAAATAAACCTCTGCTAACCTCTGCTATAAAAAATATATGATCCAGTTTCTTCCATTAATAAATGGCAAGAGGAGGATGTAAAGGGAACAAAGAAAGGACAAGAGACCTATAAATTAAAAACTCGGGGCTGGGGTTGTGGCTCAGTGGTAGAGTACTTGCCTCACATGTGTGAGGTACTGGGTTCAATCCTCAGCACCACATAAAATAAATAAAGATTTTTTTAAAAAACTCAAAGGACTTATGAACCAATAACAATATACTGATCTCACATGTGGAAACTATTCAATGAAACTACTTTTAAAAGTATGGTTTTAGAGTTTGAACAACAAATAAATAAAATATTAGTAAGACTAAAGAACAATTTTTTTTAACTTTTTCAGGTGATAATATTGTTCATTTGTTTTAAAGAAGGTTCTTGTCTTTTAAAGACATACACTGAAGTATTTAAGAATGAATGTGCTATTTGAAATTTGCTTCAAAATGGTGCAAGAGGTAGGGTGGGTAGTGTGTTTTAGTATAGATAAAACTGATCAGGAGTTGATCATTGTTGAAGCTGAAGGATAGGTATATGGGTGACTTCATTATGCTATTTTTATTTCTATGCATGTTTGAAATTTCCATGAACATTTTAAACTTTTTAAAAATTTTGCTTCCTTTATAATCATCTGAAAAGTATGTGTTAACAAAAACTTTTTGAAATCAGAGACCTATATTCAAATCCCAGGTCTGATACTTAGAATTTAGGGAGACCCTAACCAACTTAGTGAGACCCTGCCTTGAAATAAAAAATAAAACAGATTGAGGGTATAGCTCAGTGGCAAAATACCTCTGGATTCAATCCTTAAGTACAAAAAAAAAAAAAAAAAAAAACAGAGGGGGTCGGATTATTAAAATTAAATAACAGGCTTAAAGAACACAAAGTTGATGAGTGGTAAAGCTAGAACACCAACCTAGGCAGTTTAACTCCAAACTCTGAACTCAATTTTCCAACAGTCAAGAGTAAACAATATGTCAGTTTATCAAACTGATGTAGTATAATGCAACAGAGATTTTTATAAAGAAAAAGCAGCAACTGAATAGAAAATATCAGTGAACATTTTTCAAAACATTTGGTGTAGATTATCTTGGGTGTATACTAGGTCACTTTGTAAAGTACAGAATTACTAGGAGTTGCAGCCAAAAGAGTGGCTAGTGACTGTAGTTGGATGGCAGTTACATAGGGTGAATGTGTTCTGTATTTTTCTGTATGCTAATATTATTACTTATTTGTTTTATTTTTTAGCAGCTATATAGAGGAATTTTAACAGGCTTCATTTCCATGTTTACCTCAGTCACTGACCAAGTTTTCCCAAGTTCCATTCATCAGATTCTCCTGTCCATGCTGCTCTTCTCTGACTCCCTCTCTGGAACAAATCTTTCCTTTAGCCACAATGCTCTGGCTCACTAATTCTTAATACATCAGGACCACACCACAAAGCACTAATGTAATTTTGTGGAGGCATTTTTAGTCATTTTGATGTCTGAGGAATGTTACTCGCTAATGGAACAGAAGCCTGGAATGGTACATATCTTGCAATTTGAGAAGGGGGAAAAGTAGTTAAGAAATAACTAATAGCTAGAGGTGTAACTCAGTGATAACAGTGCTTGCCTAGCATGAGTAATACCCTGGGTTCAACCCCCAACACAGAAAGAATGAAAGAAGAAAAGAAAAAGAACAAAGGAAAGAAAGAAAACTAACCCGCATCCCATACTACTGTAGAACATAATAGCAAATAGGCATGCAAATGAAACACAGGTTCATAATTATCTGAGCTCAACCACTTACCTATAAAAACAAAGGAGAAGAGAGTAATGCTGTATTTTAATATATACAAGACTTTTCCAGGAAGACAGCTATTCTGTAAATCCAGGGAATATTATATTTTTGTTCATAACTTTACCTGAAAAGTTGCTTGACGTTTAGAAATGTCAAACAGCAAAACTATTCATGGTATTTCCATCATTAATGAAGCACATTTTTATCAAAAAAAAATTTTGAAAGCCATTGTACAATGTTTTCAAACTTCTAAAATCTTGCTTGAGGCAACAGACTCAACAACCATAATTTTAGCATCACCACAGTATTTCATGCTCCTATTATAAAATATGGAATATGTGTATACGTGTATGTATATGTAATTTTTTTCAACAAATGTTTGCTAAACTAAATAGGGGACTGTGTGATAGAATGACTGGATCAGATTTAAGATTACAAAAAGCACTGAGGCTAAGAAAAAGTGATACTTGAAGTCCAAAATACAAAGAAACTAGCCAATCATGGTAACTTCTTCAATAGATAAGACATAATATGTATCACTTTTGAAAGAATAGTATTACAGTAGAGTGTGTGTGTGTGTGTGTGTGTGTGTGTGTAGCACTGAAATACACTTGACTTGGTAATCTTAAAAGTAATAGTTTCCTACTAAGATTTCTATTGTTAGAGCTCCAAGGTTTTTAATGTATTAAGAAATTTAACAAGTTCATAGACTGAAACAACTTAAAAGGACTCATTCATGGTAATGTTTTTTCTTAGAAATTATATGCACAAATTCAGGAGTTCAGAAAAAGCAATCAACATACCAATCATCTATTTTAAACATAATTGTCTTAACACATTTTAAAATGCTTCTAATATATGGTGAAGAGTGTATTTCATAAGACCTTTAACTTTATTTTGACAGCTTAAATTCTTTGGCATGCTATCTAGTTCTTCAAAGAATTCAGCTAGATATGGCTTCACATTCCTTTTTCCTTTTCACACTTGTTTCCTTCATAAGTAATGAGTCTTAAAAATGAACTCAACGATTCATTCATCTCCAAATAGACAATATAAACAGTTCATAAAAATACTTTAAATGATGATCTTCCTTATAATGTTTAATTTTCAGAATATTAAAAATAATCTTTAAAAAATTAATCTCATTCTTTTCTAAACAAACGCCTCAATCTAAGTAAAATATGCAAATCTGATCTTAACATAAAGAATCCACATAAGTTCCTTAGGTGTTTCAGGTTTTCAATAAATGTCAAATATAAACACTTTCCTACAAAGCTCTAGAACTACAGAAAATGACATTTTTTTTCATTATGTATCCGAATGAGGAACAGAACTGTAACAAAACTAAGGTGAAATGAAAATTCCAAATAACTGAAATAAATAATTCCAAGTAAATTCAATTGCATTTTATGTACAGTAAGTCATACAACTGTGGTTCTAAAAGCATGATGACTGCCAATGGCATGGAAAAGACAATTAAACAATCTTAGCAAACCTTTAGGAATTAAAAACAAGTTACAATTCCATGGAATAGGGGAGTCTATATTTGGGATCATACAATCACAAACCATGAAAGTGGATTAAATGGCTCTGCTTTCCAAAATTAAAATTACCATAGCCATACAAGGGGAGTTAGAATGGATTCCACTCCTTTCTTCAGCAATACCATGTCAATCCTATCAGTATTGCTGCTGATTTATCTGCCTCCTCCTTTGGTAATACCCTTTTCATCCTCCACTGGTCATTTATCTAGCATATAGCATTCTGTCATCACTCAACTTTCACTTCGTTTTTCCTTACCTTCCATCCCTGCTCCTAAGACAAAATTTATTTTGAAATGATGAAAAAAAAATTCTCAGAGAAAAGAAAATTGCAATAAGATCAAACAAATAATTTCTCTTGGGAAAACAACTGGGAAATATAAACAAATGATCACTCCTAATTAGGTAACTGAAAAGCAACCTACTACATATCTGTTACAATTATTACAAAATGGCTACACACACACACTCCTGAATTAGAAAATTTGGCTACTAAGCAGAACAAATTTAAATATATGAATTTTCAAGTGTAATGACTAAACACCCAGATTTACTCTGTGAATTTGCAACCAATTTGATTCATCACAACAAATTAGCTATGCTTTATAACAACTTGCTAACTTATCTTGGAACATTTGATTGTATGGATTTAAGATAACAATATTCCAGAAAAAAAGAAATCTCATTTCCAAAGAATCTAAAAATACAACCCTCCAAAAACAAGAAAACAAAACAGACAGAATTCCATTCTTCTTCAATTTTTAAAGCACCCATGGTTAAAATGCCATATAATGCTATCAAATATAATTCAGCAATGGTTGGTATCCATCCATACTACCTACTGCAGCTCATCACGTCTTGGGGCTCAGTGAAGTATTAAGTTCTCTAAACAGCAATATTCATGATTACACAGGCAGTTCTCTCTGTCATCTGTTTCAACAAACTTAAATAAACTGTAATAAAGTAGTTTTATTTAAAGAAAAATGGCATTTTTCCTAATTACAAAATTAATCGTGTACCTTATACAAAAAACTTAAAACCAAATATAAGAAAAAATATAAATCATTCTTAATCTTTAGCTGTTATCATTGTGGTATAATCTTTCTCCTAGAAGCATTCCTTAACTCAGACAACTGTAGACATCCCATTTTGAGACGTACTTACATCACCTCATAATTTGCAACAAAAACTTTAGTAGTGGCATAGTACAAATTGTGAATTCTACATGATTTGTTTAATTACGTCCCTGTTGTGGAACACAAAATCTAAGTAGGCTTTCACATAAATTTTTCTGTACATCTCTAATTTTTGTGACTTTCAAAACATGCTATCAATTTTCCTCCAGAACAGTTGAACAAGATTTTCTTACCCTTCTTTTTTAAAAATAATGGTTTCATAGAGTTCTAGTCAGCACGATACTCTTTTGGCAGATTATTACTGGCTTTATGTATCTTCAGTTTCTTCGCTGATGTCCATCCTTCCTCTGACAATTTTTATTGGTTTTTCATTTTCTTAGTATTTCTAGAAGCTCTTTATATACACATAATAAGGATAACTTCTATCGTGAATTGTAATTATCCCTTTCTAGTTTACCTTTTAATTCTGCTTGTTTTCTTTGAGATTTTTCTGTGATTGTGATAAGAAAAGGTTTCCCCACTTCAAGATCAAATAAACACATATACTTTTAAATTCTTACTACTTTTAATGTAATTCACCTCATATTTAATATGTTGTATAGTGAGGTTGGAATATATTGTAAGCAATTGTTCTAGCCATGTACAGAGAATAATCCAGAGCTGCAAAACTGGCAGTGAGTTGTGTGAGTAACGGCTCCTACAGGGGTATGAACCCCCCACTCCTCACTCCTCTGAGTCTGTACCAAGGGGCTTGGAATCCATCTCTTCACTTTTATGCTTTTATGCATTGAGAAACAAAATCAAATGGCTTCTGTCTCCTTTAGCCAGAATTTTCAGGAGAATAGCACCAGTAGTGAATACTACTAAAATGAAATTACCAAGTAAGAGAAGGTTATAGGAAAAGGATCCCAGAGAAGAGTGGATTCAGTCATCATTAGATTCCCACATGCACAGCACAAAGCTCTAGCCCAGATGCTACCTTTTTCATTAAAGGTCTGTGTGACTGACTCATCTTTGGCCTTTCCTTCCGCCCCCACCCTTAGGAATATTTATTCATCATAGGGGAATATGCCCCTATCCAGAAGGTTTACATTCTTGTTTAAATCTCCTTGTACCCTGCACATCCCGTGAAAAAGTTAAACTTTTCATATAAATTATTCATACTAATATATCCTTTTTTGGAGAGGGGATACTAGGAGAGAGGGGATACTAGGGATTGAACCCAGCACTTAAACCACTGAGCCACATCCCCAGCCCTTTTAATTTTTTGAGACAGGGTCTTCCTAAGTTGCTGAGGCTGGATTTGAACTTGTGATCCTCCTGCCTCAACCTCCTGAGTCACTGTTCCTCTAACAAGAAATTTAAAGATTTTTTTTAACTAAAACCGGCCTTGAATGTAAACTAGCACTTAGCACAGAGGCTGGGACACTACAGGTACTTATGAACTATTAGACAAATGAATGAACAACTTTACCAGTACCCTAGCTTGTCCCAACTCATAAACGGAAGCACTACTAGTTTTCTTTCTGTGCACACTCTTAGTGCCAAATCCTCCACTTCTCTCTTATCTCCCAACCCAAGACTCAAGGGTTCAGCCTATTTGGGACTTCTTCCTTTCTCTCTCTTTCTCTGGCCTGCAATCACCTGACTCAATAGACAATTGAACCTTAAGACCAACACAGATTGTCTCCTCAAGCTCTGTAATACTCTAGACACACACATCTCTGACATTTAGAAGACCTAGCAGAAGACTGACTGGGTGAGAGCACAGAGATGCAAAACCAAAGAAATTAGTCCTGGAAGTTGGACAAGCAGAGATCTTGGATGAGAGAATGTATATGTGTATGTACATGTATATATATATGTATATGTATATGTATGTACATCTGAAGTCTGAGATGAGAGGGAATAAATCACATGTTCTATTATATTGGCAATGACTAGATACTAAAGGAAGTGAAACGAGAACTAAACATCCTAATTTTATCTAATTATCATATAACACATCCATCATTAAACACTGGTTCATCTTACTTTTAAATTTTAATAGATTTGTAACCTTATTAGGTTTTGTTGAATATATACAAAGGCAATTAGATGACTTTTTTTTTTTTAGTTTTTACATTATTTTAACATGTTTGCCTTTGAAAAATCATGTCTGTATTATTCAAGTATATGAGTTGATATATTCAAGTAATTTTTTCTGGTTTTATATTATTTTATTTTTCATATTTAATTAATTTATTTATTCTATTTAGGCTTACATGATAACAGAGTGCAATTTGATTCATTGTACATGGAGAGAGGATAACATATCAATTCTCTAGTTGTAAGTTGTATAGAATCACAACATATATGCAGTCATACATAAAGTTAGGGCTATGATGACCATCATATTGCACCACCTTTACTGTCCCCATGCCCCCTCCCCACTTACACCCCTGTGAACAGAGTTCCACCATTGTTCCCATGACCTTCCCCACATTATGGATCACCATCCACTTATCAATGAGTACATTCGGCATTTGGTTTCCTGAGATTGGCTTACTTCACTTAGCATAATATTCTCCAACTCCATTCATTTACAAGCAAATGCCACAATTTTATTCTCTTTTATTGCTGAGTAATATTCCATCGTGTATATATACCACAGTTTCTTCATCCAGTCATCTATCGAAGGGCATCTAGGTTGGTTCCACAGTTTAACTATTGTGAATTGAGCTGCTATAAACATTGAAGTGGCTGCAGCACTGTAGTTTGCTGTTTTTAAGTCTTCTGGGTACAGACTGAGGAGTGGGATAGCAGGCTCAAATGGTGGTTCCATCCCAAGTTTTCTAAGGAATCTCCATACTGCTTTCCAGATTGGTTGTACAAATTTACAGGTCCGCCAGCAATGTATGAGCGTGCCTTGTTCCACACAACCTTGCCAACACTTATTGTTGTTTATATTCTTGATAATTGCCATTCTGACTGGCGTGAGATGAAATCTTAGGGTAGTTTTGATTTGCATTTCTCTGATTGCTAGAGATGTTGAACATTTTTTCATATGTCTGTTGATGGATTGTATATCTTCTTCTGTGAAGTTTGTGTTCAGCTCTTTGGCCCATTTATTGATTGGGTTGTTGGTTTTTTTGGTG
>PVHX01017674.1:0-39256 GCA_004024805.1 Geosciurus inauris | reverse complement strand
CCCCCCCCCCCCCCCCCCCCCCCCCCCCCCCCCCCCCCCCCCCCCCCCCCCCCCCCCCCCCCCCCCCCCCCCCCCCCCCCCCCCCCCCCCCCCCCCCCCGCGCTTCGGCTCCCGCATCCCTCCATCCAACCCTGTGCCGCAGCCGCATCGCCACCGCAGCCCAGGCAGAGCTGAGCCTGGCCCAGGCCCCTGTCCCTGCCCGGCCCTCGGCCCACCGCTCCCTCCCGCGCCCCCTCCCATAGGTCCCTCTCAGCTGCTCCGGCGCCCCCCCCACCCCGCGCCCCCAGACCCCGGCCTCCAGCTCCGAGGTGGGAGGCGGAGAGCAGCAGTAGAGACAGGAGGACGAGGAGGAGGAGGAGCCGTCGCAGGATGAAGGATCGGACTCAGGAGCTGCGGAGTGTGAGCTTGGGGGTGGGGGAAACGGGGGGGGGCGGGACCCCAATATTTGGGGAGCGCGTGGGGATGGGGTGGGGGAGGTGCTGGGACGTGGGGGCGAATGATGAGACTGGAGGTTGGGAGCCGGGGCACCCCAGTATCTCCAGGCACCTGATGTCTCCGGTGAACCTGCATTTTGGGGACAGTGGCTGGAAGGGATTGGAGGCCATTAAGACACGAGGGGGCAGGAGAGGTCTCAGGGCCCTGGCCACTCCATGTTCCCAGGAGGGCCCTGGGGTCTAACCTGGGGAAGGGAGAGAGTGAATGTCAGTAGAGGATTGGAGGGTACTGTCATCCTGGGATCAGATTTGCCAAATTAGAAGGATGGGGGTTGTTACTGGGCCAGGCTGAGAGTGTAGCAGGACCCAGATTTAGGGGGTGCAATGGGGAAGGACACAGGTTGGGACTGGATGCCAACACCTGGCAGTGAATGAAGTGTGTGCATGTGTGTGCACTCGCGTGTTGCTCCTTGTGGGGAGGGGGCCCCTGTCAGAGACAGGGAAAGAAGGGTTGGCCTCAGGAGACTAGGGCCAGAGGACTAGGGCCTGAGTCCGGGTGACCCCAGAGGTGGGAGAGGAGAGGAGGTTCTATGCAGAGGGTCACAGAATGGGGTTGTGTGACATGGGCTGCGCTGTGCTGGGGGGAACTGGAGCATCTTGAGCAGTCAGGCTGGGCTGACATGGGCCCCAGGTCTGCAGGCCTGAAGAGGCCCAGCTCTAGGAGTCCAGCCAGGCAGTTAGTTGTTTAGGAGACCAGGCAAGCGGCCCTGGAGGCTGCAGAGGAAGCGTCTCTTTGGAGGGGCTGGGGAATGGAACTTTTGGTGAGAATGGTTTGGGAGACAGGGAAGATGCTGGGGCATTTAGGGAAATGACCTGGGTCCCAAGGAGGCAGAGCTGGCAGTCTACTATGGGATTGTGGCCTGTGGTTATGCTAATGAAAGTACTGGCTCTGGCCAGTGGCCACTGTATCCTGATGTACTGGGTCTATAACAGGAGACTGTCGATTGTTACCCTAGGGGTTATTATCCCATTTGACAGATGAGGAAACTGAGGTTTGGATATAGGAAGGGACTTGCCCAAGGTCACCAAGCATGTCTGGGGGGCAGGTGTCTGACCAAACGTGGGTTTCCACATTGACAGAGGTCTCTGCTTTTCTGGCCTTTGAAGGAAAAGTTTTGACTCTGGGGTTAAAGAGCTCTGTCTTTGGAGAACCCCCTGGATTCAGGGGCGGGGACCCAGCTTTCAGAAAGACACAAGCTTGCAGGCAGTGACTACTGTCTATGGAGAGGGAATTCAAAAGCTTTATTTCTTTGTTAAACTTTTACTGCATATACACTCAGGCATGAAGAAAATGACAATAATGATAATCATCAATGCTGTTCTGGATATTTTATACATATTAAATCATTTTGATCCTCACAGCAACCCTGTGAAGCTGGTACTAAAATTATCTCATTGTACAGTAAGGAAACAAAGGCCCAGAGAGGTTAAGTAACTTGACCAAAGTCACATAGCTAGAAAAAGGCAGGATTCAAACACAGGCCACCTGGATTCAGCATCCTTGCTCAAAACTCCCTTTCCTTCATGGTGCAGTTTGCAAAGCTGTTTACCATCATAATCTCCACCAACCTGGAAAGGTAGGCAGACTAAGAGATTTCCTCATTATTAGCTGGGGAAACTGAGGCCCAGAGGGTTAAATGACTTGTCCACGGTCACATAGCTAGCAAGGGAGGATTGCAGATATGAACCCAAATCCCCTAAAGCCAAGACCGTTCCCTGACTCCAAAACCCAGAGAAATGTGAAATGGTTGGGGTAAGGTGGTAGCAGAATTGTATAATTATAGAGAGGGAGGGAAGAGGCTAAGACAGGTCTGGAGGGGGAGGCGGGGGATGGGGAGTGCTCCTTATTCCCTGGCTGAATGAGTCAGGTCCCCCAGCCCCGAGGAGAAGGAACCTGTGGCTGCTGTGGCTGCTGGAGCTCAGCTTGGAGAGGTGGGAGTGGTGTGTGTGTTGGGGGGGAGAGGGGGTTAGTGCATCCTGATGGCTTTGGTGTTTGTTAGTCACAGCTCAGGGAGACTGGAGATTTGGGAGGGGTAGGCCTCAGAAAGAAGCTGCCAAGATGCAAGGAAAAGAAGGATCTCCCCACAAGGTGCTAAGAGGCAGGAGGGACAGAAACGGGCATGAGGATCCTGTAAAGTGGGTCTCTGAGATACTGGGAGGGTCTGGTGGTTGGAAAGAATGTCAGCCTGAGGGACTGATTTTCTTTTTAGCAGTTCTTAGCATTCCCAAGGGGTTCTCTAGTCTGCTTAACATACAGTGGTTGAGGACCCAGACTTGGGAGCCAGCGGTCTGGTTCAGATCCTAACTTTGCTCATTCCTGTGTGACCTTGGGCAAGTTGCTTAACCTGTCCGTCCTTACTTTCTTCTTGTATGAATTGGGAGTATAATAGTACCTGTTTCACAAGTTTGGCCTGAAGACTAAAAGTAGTTAATATGCATAAAGTGTCTTAGAGGGGGTCTGGGGCACAGCAGAGCTCTGTGGTCGCTGTTCCACAGATAACTTGTCTGTTCCTCTTGAGTATCATGTAAGCCCCTAAGGTGGGCAGGATATGACCCCTAATTTATTTTGGAGTTAACTGAAAACCAGAGAGGGGAAAATGACTTGCCCAAGGTCACATACTTCTTCCTGTCAGAGCTAGTGTTGAACCACAGTTTTCTGTTTCCGGTTCACCAAGCAGTTTTGCTAGAACTGGGAGGTGCTGGGCTGGATATCAATGGGGAGTTCCCAGGTCCAAGGAGTAAGCTGGGGTGGAGCTCCAGAGGAGAAGAGGGGAGCAAATGAGGTAAAGAAGGGTGGTAGGGAAGAGAAGATGGGAGGGGATATGTGCAGGGACAAAGAGTGGGAAGCCAAGAGAAGGGGAGAGTCTGGGAAGAGAAGTGAGAGGGAGGAGAGAGTGGACAGAGACCAAGAGAACCACAGTAATGAATGGACATCCTCTAGAGGTCCCTGGCTTCTTTCTGCCTTTCAAACACACCAAATGTGCTTAAGGATCTCTGCACTCGTTTCCTGTGTGCAGAATGCTGTTCCCTCTGTCTAGAATGCTGTTCTCTCTGCCTGGCAGCTGTTTCCTTTGCCCAAAACACTGTTCCCTCTACCTTAAGTGCAGTATCCCCTACTTTATAGTAGAGTTGGCTCTTTTAGGGCTCAACTTAAATATCTCCTCCCCAGAAAGGCCTTCTCTCACCACTCTGTCTGAGGTCTTCCCCATGCCTGTTTCTCTGTATCACATCTTCTTATTTATCTCCCTCCTGCTATTTAGCACAATTGGAAATTAACTTGTCCATTTTTTGTTATCTGTCTCCCCCAACCCCTGCCTCTGGAGTGTCAGCTCCTCGGAGGCAGAACCTTCCTGCCTGTCTTTTTCGCCACTGTATCCCCAGCAGGATCCAGAAGAGAACTTGGCTCAAATTGTACATATTTGTTAGATGAATGAATGATTCAGTAAGGCAGAGGGAGATGGGAAAGGGTGCAGGTGGGTCATACAGGGAAGGTGGAGGAGAGAGGTAAGGGTGAGAGGGCTAGGCTGGACCATGGGAGGGCAGGAAGGAGGGAGGCAGGAAGGAAAGGCCCAGGCCAGGGAGACAGATGGACGGAAGCAGGAGGGGGTTGTGGGCAGAGAGGCTGCTGTCTCTAAATCAAACGATGCTGAGGAGCATGAGTGAGCAGTGTGTGTTAGTATGCACGGGCACGCGTGTGTGTTTATACACACACACACACACACCCTCTATGACTTTTCAGTCACCTAGTTCCAGTTGCAGTCTCTTTCTGCCTCTGTTTCTGTCACTACCTCGCCTTCTGTCTCTTTGGTCATTGACTTGCTGGCTCACATTGTCCCTCTCCTCTTTCCATTTATGTGTGTCCTTGTTGTCTGCCCCCCACAACACACACACAAGGGCCTTTGGTATCTCTGATGTGGAAATCCTGATTTGAGGGGTCTGAGGAGGCCAGATGAAGCTGGAGGCTTGATTGGATGCTTCCTCATTGCCAAGGCAGTTCTAGAATGTGCTCCAGAGCTCTGTGCCAACTCCTTTAATCCTCCCAAGCACTCAAGCAGTTGGTGAGCCATGAAGAGCAGAGTGCCTGGGTTCAAGTCTAGGCACCGCCACCCCATCAGCACCCCATCAACTGAATAATCTTGAGCAAGTTACTTAATCTCTCTTTACTTCAGTTTCCTCATTTCTCAAATGGAAATAAGGATTAAACAAGAAATGCAAAGCACTTGTAACTGGACCCAACTCATGGTAATTGGTACTGTGTGTTAGACGAGTATAAGTTATTATTTTCCTCATTCTGCACATGAGGAAATGGAGACTTGAATTGTCCATCTGCAGCCTGAGGCCACCATAAAGTAGATTGGGACACATTTGATCATCTTTTCATAGTACTCTCATTTGTTCACAGCCTGATTTCTTTTAGGCTTGCCTGAGTTCTAGAAATGTGCTCATTATTTGTTAGAGCTTGTTTATTTTATTTTATCTTTAGAATAACATGTGGGCTGGGAGTATAACTCAGTGGTAGAACACTTGCCTACAACAACACACTTTTCTCACTGATATTAAATGTTATATTAATGGTAGCAATGCAAAGGGCATTTATTGGTTGTCCAGTGTTTAATATATGAAATCAATCAAATTCTTTTTTTCTGTAACCAATATGCACATACATGCATTAAAACATGTCACACCAAAAAAAGACATGTGTTCATTATTAAACATGCACACCTCAGAGCAGGGAGGGCTAGGGTCCCATAGCAAGTCAAGCAGAGGCTGGAAGGCCTAGCTTCTGGTCTGGGTTCTTCTTGCAGCCCTAGGCCCCTTTTACTGATCTTCTGTCCTGGCTGCAGGAGCTCAAAAGTACTGACAAAACAACAGAGAGGGTTCTTTGGGCCAGCAAGGAATAGAGGGACTGTCATCCTCAATAGGATGGACAAGGAAAAACCTGGGATTTGACATCCTCAGGTTTAAGTCCCAATAAGGCCTTATTTTCTGTGAAGCCTTAGGCAGGTAAGGTGAACTCTCTGAAACTGTTTCCTCTTCTGTAACGTGGAAGAGGCAGGGGGTAATAGCCAACCCTCACCAAACACTTACTAATCTCTTTCTTGTAGCTTTGGGCATTTTATCTTATTGCCTTATCTCATTGCCCGTCCTGACCACCATGTGGGTTGGATATTATTGCCTTCACTAAATGCAGATACCAGAACTGGGAAGGGAGAAGTCACATTGCCTTCTAGCTGCTGACCTGGGCCAAGTTCTTTAGCCCTCACTGCCTCAGTTTCCCCATTGATAAAAGGGGGTTATAATAATCTGTACTTCAGAGGGCTGTTGTAAACATTAAATGGATAAATATATGTAGAGTGCATAGAACAGTGCCGCCGAGCACATTGTAAAACACTGTCTAAATGTTTGTCATAACTGCAATTATGTTGGCCAATGATCCTTACAGAATTTTAATGAAGATTTAAAAAGAGTGCAAGACTTATACAGAAGTTACTGTCAAATGATAACATTTTGTTAGGTTTTCAGAACACAGAGCCTTACCCAGAGTGGGACTTAGCAGGAGCTGACCTGAGAGGAAAAGGAGCTGGTGACAACCACTGAGAGTGGGGAGCCTGACCTGGAGCCTTAGATGGGGCCTTGGGAGGAGGCAGGTCCTGGTCCTATTCAGCTTGGTGCCCTTGGCCAAGTCACTTTCCTTGTCCCCTCTGTGGCCTCCTGTTCCCTCATCTGTGAAATGGGGATAGTGATATTTGCTCAGCTTTTCTAGCTATGATGGTGAGGATCAAAAGAGATTATGGGTGTAAAAGTGTTTGTAAATGCAGAGAAAGGATTATTAACTCTCAGCTCTCTTTATAATTATTATTCCAAACAAATCGTATTTGCATGCTTCTACCTTTCTTCCTCTCTCAAGGGCAAGTAAACAGGTAGACCAGGATATTCCAGGAAGAATCTAAGGGAAGTGGCTCTGGGAACAACAGAAGAGAGTGAAATTAGACTTAGGAAGGATATCCTAAAGTTGGCGTGGGAAAAGGAAAGGGAAAACAGGCAAGTTCCCAGGTACTAGGGCTAGCGAGGGTGTCCTGACCTCCGTGAGGTAGGGTTGAGGCTGAGTGAGGGTGCAGAGACAGAGGGGCAGACAGCAAGGCTCTTGGCTGTAGGGGAAGGAGGCCTCATAGGTGGCTGGGTTCTGAGGCCTGAGATGTTAGAAACCATCATGGGAGACCAGCAGGTCCTCAGAGATAAGCCCCATATCCCAGAGTCTCTCAGGGCCAAGGTCTGTCTGGGATGGAGGTTTGAGAAGCCAGAAGTCCTATCAGGGTCCACAAGACCCACCTGTGCCACTCATTCTGGGAGCAGGTGTGGGTTGTGACAGAGGCATCCACCTCTCTAGGCAGATATTTGGCGTTGTCTTGAAGTGTCTGACATGTGTTCTGACATGGTGTGGGCCCCAAGTCTGTGTGGACAATCCCTGGAGTTCCGTTTGGGCAGGACTTGGGCAGGAGGCTGGGGTGGCTTTGGGGGTGTCTAGTGGGAGGTCTTCTCTGGGCTGTGCAGGCTCTTCCCCACGCTGTTGGGACTCTGCTGATTCCAAGCTCTCTTGGCTGTCTGGATTGCATCGAGGTCCCATCTGGCCCTGTCTAGGTTCGATCTGAGCTGTCTGGGATCTGTCTGAGCCTAGCCTAGTTTGGTCTGAGCCTGTCTGGTTTCTGTGAGGGCTTGTCTGCATTCTGCTCGGACCCTGTTAGCTCTTTTCTCTTTAGATTCCAACTGGCTACATCCCCAGGTGGAGGCTGTTTGGATCCTGTCTTGATTTCATTCAGGCTGCAGTAGCTAGATTCTGTCTGAACCCTGCCTAGATTCTTTCTAGAAATCAGGAGGAACTCTTGAAATTTCCACTGGGGCTGATTAGGGCTCTAGACATAATTAAGCTTGATGAGCTCAGATTTTGCCCTCAGACCTCTGTCCCAAGCAGAGAAGAGCTGGAGTCAGGAGTGGAGAGCCCTGGGGAACCCTCCCCGTGCCCTCTGCCCCACTCTAAGTGAATGTGCAAACCCAAGGTTCAGAGTGGCTGGGAGAACAAACTTCTGGGGCCCTCCTCAATGTCCCTAGGGGCACAGCCGCAGGTCTGTGTGTCTCCACGTCCACGTGCAGCTTTGCTTGGGTCTGTGTGAGGGTGAACTTCAGCATGACAGTGTGTCTCCACGTGGGTGGCGGGGGCCTATTTCTGTGTGCCCGTGTCAACACTTCTGTCTGTGTCGCTGGTCTGTCTGTTGGTGGCAGTGGTAGTGTAGGTGGGTAAATCCCTTTGTGTCTCTGAGCCCCGAGGGTGGAGGGCTGAGCAGCTGCAGGTTGCGACTGGGAAATCCAAGCAAGTGAGAGTAGGTGGGTGTGCAGTTGGAAAGGGCTGGATAAAAGCGGGTGCAGACACGAAGGAAGAAGAGTTGGCTGAGGGGGGAGCGAGAGTGGGGGGGGCACAGGGAGCTAGGGAGGTCTGGGTGTGGCCTGCATCTCATCCCGCCCTCACTGGGCCTCATCATGCCTGCTCAACTTGGCTGGCAGTGAAGTGACCTTGCACAGGGGACATGGCTGGTCAGATGGGGGTAGGGGTGGAAAGAGTAGTGGAGTAAAGTGAGGTCTAGGCAGGCATTGCTGGGGATGTCAGGGACACTCAGACTCCTGGGACACCATTCCAGAGTTCTTCTTAGATCCCAGAGCAAATTATTGCAAAGGCTGACATTTGGCTGGTTGTTAAAATATTGAAATTTGTTCATACTGATTGGTCAGTAGCTGCAGCCCTGAATACCATCCCCTTCCAGGGTGAATCTGTACCCATAAAGGAGCATCCATCTGCCTTTTGCTAATTCCTTCAAGGTGTCCTTTGAGTTTTCAGCTACACTGGTCTCCAGGACCTTATTCCACAAGGTCTATCAGGTGCTCATTCCCGCTTTTGGTGCCCTTGCCATCTCTCCTACTTAGGACTCCTCCCAGGACCTCTTCTGAGCCTAGAACATCCATAAGTGTGTGGTGGGGAGAGGGCGAGAGAGCTAGAGAGCCAGCCTGGGGGACTAGGATAGGGACAGCTCATGGATTCATTCTTCCCTTGCCTTGCAGGCGAAAGACAGTGATGATGAGGAGGAGGTGGTCCACGTGGATCGGGACCACTTCATGGATGAGTTCTTTGAGCAGGTAATGAGTCCCCAGTGCCCCCCGACCCAGAACCTGGCCCTTAGCCATTTTCTTTTCTCTGAGCACCCCCTTCTCTATTCTTCACCCTCCTTGGTTTTTTATCAATCCATCTGTGTCCTGCCTATTTCCTGCCCTGGCTGATTCCCCTGGATCCCCTCATCTGGCCCAACAACTTGACTGGGTATCACCGATTTTTCTGTGCCAGGTGGAAGAGATCCGAGGCTGCATTGAGAAACTGTCGGAGGATGTAGAGCAGGTGAAAAAACAGCACAGTGCCATCCTGGCCGCCCCCAACCCAGATGAGAGTGAGTGCTGCCACCAGGTGTCAGTGGTACAGGGAGGGCCTGGGTCCTACCCCGACGTCTCACTCACCCTCCTCACCTTCCTCTCAGAGACCAAACAGGAGTTGGAGGACCTCACTGCAGACATCAAGAAGACGGCCAACAAGGTTCGGTCCAAGTTGAAAGGTGAGGAATGCAGTCCAGCTATTAGGGAGAAAAAGAACTCTGTCCTCCATTGGACAAAACTAGCCTTTTGTAAGGAATGACCACAGACTTCCAGGAGCCAGATTCCTAAATGGTGAGGAAGCACTCAAACCCAGTTTGGCCCCTTGATCTAGATTCTTTGGAGAAAGATACTTGAGAAAGAAATAAGGGAGAGGAAAGTTTCTGTTTAAATTCCATCTGAGCTCTGCTGGCTCCATTGGCATAAAGGTCTATCAGAAAAACATAATCTTCCAAGCGGGTTTGATTTCGTTAAGTCCTCATTCCTCCTGAACAGATCCCTAGCATAGCACTGAGCACCCAGTAGGTGGGCTCAGCAAATGCTTCTGAATTGGTATCCTCGGCTCAGGACAGATTGGACTGTGTGGCTGACATCAGGGGCTGGCAAGCTTTCAAGAGGGACTTGCCAAATGCTCATGTATTCACTCTAATTTAAGGACTTGGGTGCTGGTAATAACCACCTTCTCTCAAAGCATTGTGGGTTGGGAACCTCCTCATCTGCTAGTGCCAAGGGAATAGCAGTGGTACCGTGATGCTAATTTGTGTGCTTATGGTAATTCAGCATCAGAAAATATTTGCCAAGCACCTATAATGTCTGAGGCTTTGGGGAAAGGAACTTTATGAGATGTCTGGCTTGATAGCACTGACCTTGGTCCAGGAGACAGAAACTCCAAGACCTCCTGGACTCAAGGGGAGGCCATATGTGAGTCTCTGGTGCTGATTCATAAGATCAAGCCCTTTGCACTCAGGTGTGTGTACTGGAATGGAAAATGCCCTAACCCAGGGTCACATTAAGTGCCAAGCCAGGCAGAGGGAATCCAGCCTCCACTCTGAACTCACTCTGGACAAGTTCCTCTCAGCTTGCTCATCAGTATAGTAAGAGAAATTGTAGCAATTTCAAAGCTGCCTTCTTTTTCTTTTTTTCTCTTTTTGGCAGAAAAATCTTTTTCTTCTAATGAAATCTTAACAAAAAATCCCAACATATGAAACATATAAAAGATTGCTCTGGCTGAATTGGGTTTGGGAGACTCTACCTGCCTGGTCTTCCCTTCAGTCTCTGCAACAGCCCCTGAGGTTCCTTCTCAAAAGCAGTTCCTTCTGGCACACAGAAGGGGCTAACTGATTTCTTTGTGCCCATTGAGCTCTGATCTTGAACACTCTGCAGAAGACCAGGAGGAGAGCTCTGTGATTCAGGGGGTTAATGAATAGACCCAGAAATAAGACAGGCAGTGGTTTAAGAAGCTGACCCTCCAGATCTCCAGAAAAAGAGAAGGTTCTCATCTCCTCCAAACTTTTCTAGTTTGTGACATGAACTGAGGCCCTAAACGTGACCTTGAGAGAGCTGTTGCACCCCTTTGACTAAGTTTCTAATTTGAAGCATGAGCTGATATCACTGAACTCCCAGGATGATTGTAAGAAGTCAATGAGATCCAGGGGCTGGCGTTGTGACTCAGTGGTAGTGTGCTTGCCTAGCATGTGAGAGGCACTGGGTTTGAGTCTCAGCACCATAAATAAATAAATAAATTTCCATTGATGGCTATTAAAAAAAAAAGTCAGTGAGATCCAGGCCTGGGGTTGTGGCTAAGTGGTAGAGCACTTGCCTAGCCATGCATGAGGTACTGGTTTTGATCCCCAGCACCACATTAAAAAAAAAAAAAGAACTAAATAAACAAAATAAAGGTATTGTGTCCATATACAACTAAAACTATTAAAAACAAAAAAGTCAGTAAATCCAGTAAAAGACAACCCTTTCCTTTAAGAATTGTAAGGGAAACAGATGTTTCAACAGAAAAAAACAGCCCCCCGCCCTTCGAGGTGATCCCTGTCCTGGGAGTTCCCACTTCTAAAGGATGTTCTGGGAGATCCAGTAAAAGACCCCCTCCCTCCAGACTTGGCCCTAACCCCAAAGCTGACAACAGGGCCCCAAGCTAGGACAGCAGATTCCAGTATCCCTGGATATGTGTTCCTGTGATTTTCCTGAATCAGCTGGGCCAGAACTGTCACTCAGTCACTGTGCCTCTTATTGCGCTGGCAGGGGATCCTTGGGGTGTCATCCAGCCCTGTACCTTCCCCGCTGCCAGTAGAACAGAGAAGTGATGTTCTCAGGAGTGGCCTGCAGGCCCTGGGAGGTCTGAGAAGGCCTGGTGATTCATTCCTGCTGCATTTTCTGATCTTACTGAAGTAGATCTTACCGCAGGCTCTTTTTTAGAAAATCTGAATGATGGTGTCAGGAGTGCATGATCCAGAAGCAGGAATCCCAGTTAATCTGTGTGCTTTCCCAGAACATCCTTTAGAAGTGGGAACTCCCAGGACAGGGATCACCTTGGGGGGGGGGGCTGTTTTTTTCTGTTGAAGCATCCATTTCCCTTACAATTCTTAAAGGAAAGGGTGGCCGCTAGAACTCCACCCACCTAGAAGTGTCTGCCCTCCATCAAAAAAATCACAGGGAAACCAGGGGTGGTGACTTGCCTAGTTACTTAGGAGACTGTGGCAGGAGGGATGGCTTGAGCCCAGAAGTTCCAGTCCAGCCTGGGCAACTTAATGAAACCTCATCTCAAAACCAAAATGATTATCAGGCAAGGTGGCGCATGCCTGTAATCCCAGGAGCTGGGGAGGCAGACAGGAGGATCATGAGTTCAAAGCCAGCTTTGGGAACTTAGCGAGGACCTAAGAAACTCAGTGAGGCCCTAAGCAACTCAGAGAAACCCTGTCTCTAAATAAAATACAAAAAATGGCTGGAGGGGCAAGGGTGTGGCTCAGTGGTAGAGCACTTGCCTTGCATGCATAAGGCACTGGGTTCGATTCTCATCACCACATATAAATAAATAAAAGTCCATTGACAACTAAAAAATATTTTTTAAAAAAGGGCTGGAGATGTGGTTCAGTGGTAAAGTGCCTCTGGGTTCAACCCCCAGGACCAAAAAACAAAACAAACAAAACATCACAATGACAACAACAAAAATCACAGAATATGTTTCTGCCCCTGTCCAGAGAAATGGAGAATTCCTTACTACTGGGACCCTTCTTTAGTGAGCTGGGTCCACATCTTCTCATAGGGTTGGGCAGGAGCTACAACCATGGCACTTTCCAAGACTTGATTCTTCCACCAGAACAAACAGCCCCCTTCTGATTTCTGACCCTCAACCTCCCCTCCTACCTGCCTTAGGGAACCCCACAAACACCCGTGCGTTTTGCTGGCCTGCCCCTCACCCTGGATTCTCTACTGCTCGCCCTTGCCATGGGCATGACGTCTCTTCCCAGGCCTGGAGCCTGCTCGGAGGTGTTGATCCCTCATAAGCCCGGGACCCCAGCCCCACACGCCCCAGGTCTCCTGTCCCTCATGGTGTCCTCTCTCTCGCAGCGATCGAGCAAAGCATCGAACAAGAGGAGGGACTGAACCGTTCCTCTGCGGACCTGCGCATCCGCAAGACTCAGGTAGGAGGCGGCGGCCCAGCTGGGGCCTCACCTGGACCGGGCTGCCGAGGCGAGCTAGCTGGAGCTGGGCGGGTTGGGTGCTGGAGGTCCACAGCCGCCCAAAGGCGCGGGGCGTGGTTAAGTGGTTGGGCGGGGTTATAGAGGTGGGCGGAACCAGGGCACTTTTTTGGACCGCAGGCTGAGTTAGGCATAGGGTGGGAATACCCAGGGTGGGAATAGGGGATTAAACTTGTGGGGCCTTAGGGCCCCAGCCCGAGTTGAAGAGGGGACCCTAAACTAATTGAGGCCATCCTCCCAACATCCATGCACTGCCTCCGCGCCCGCCGCCGTCCCTGCTCCCTGACTCCCTGTTTGTCCTCCCACACCCACCCCAGCACTCTACGCTCTCCCGGAAGTTCGTGGAGGTAATGACCGAATATAATGCGACCCAGTCCAAGTATCGGGACCGCTGCAAGGACCGGATCCAGCGACAGCTGGAGATCAGTGCGTGTGCTCCTTGCCCCATACTTCCCGTGGCTGCCCAAGCCCCCTTCCAGGCCTTTCCTCTCTGTGGAGGGGGCGCCTGACCCAAACCAGCTGGGAGGGTGGACTCCTGGGCCCCTGACCCAACCCACCACTAAAGGCCCCCTGGCGAGCCCAGTCCCTGAGCAGATAGTCGGTTCTCCCCACAGCCGGCAGGACCACGACCAATGAAGAACTAGAAGACATGCTGGAGAGCGGGAAACTGGCCATCTTCACGGATGATGTGAGCCCCCGGGTGGGGGCGGAGTCTGTTTTTGGAAATCATTTGCCTCTCCTCCCCAAGTTCAGGTTGGACCTAGGTCCTAAGTCCACCCTGGAATAACTAACAGTGGGCAGACTGGATGAGGAACTGGGGAATTCCATGGGGGCAGGGCAGGAAGGCATTCCCATAAAATTGGTAAACAATAGCGGGCCAGGCATTGTTCTAAGCACTTTACACATTTACATTTACGACTAACTCACTTCATCCTCTCCACAACTCTCTGGGGGGCCCACTTCAGAGATGAGGAAAACTGGCTCAGAAAGGTTTGACTCCATCATCTAGTTTGAGAGGTAAATTTTCACTACTGAGATCCCCTACATGCTCCCTTCCTGAAGCACATCATTCACCGAATGACACATTTGTAAACATTTTGAAGATTTTTTAAAAACATAAGTTTCAGTTTTGCACACTGCCCTGCCCTTGTTTTATATGTGCCTGGACAGGCTTTCCCCTAACTGTAATTCTTTCTCCTTATGGATTTTCATCCTGGCCTACCCGGTCCTGTTTCTGCTTCTGATGGCCAGTGCCTCTGGGTAATGGCTGTAAACCAGCTTTAAAGTAGGCACTGTGATTGTCTTTTTTTTTTTTTTTTTAAATATTTTTTTGTTGATGGACACAATGTCTTTATTTTATTGCTTTGTACGTGGTGCTGAGGATCGAACCCAGGGCCTCACGCATGCGAGGCAAGCGCTCTACCGCTGAGCTACAATCCCAGCCCCTGTGATTGTCTTAATAGTTTCCAGTAAGTTGTTATTTGGATAATTGGTCTTTGTTGAATTTGCTTTGGGCAAATTGATTGTGGGCCAGTTAGCCTGGAGCTCCTCCCCCCTCCAAAAATCTGTGGCCAGGCCAGCTGTATGAGAATGGAGAAAGCCTGGTGGACAGTTCCAAGGGGATCATTTCAGTGGACAATAGCTGACCCTGCCAACTGGTCCATCATCATTACAATGGAAACCCATCATTATAAAGCAAAGTGGTCAGGACCTGGGCTGAGGACTGTGGAGGACTTCCTGGGCAAGGTGTCATTAGGCAGTATCTCAAGAGGCAAGGAGATTTTGGACAGGGAGAAATAGGCAAAGAGAACAAACTAAACAAAAACAGGGAAAGGAGACCACTCACCAAACAGCCACTGGGTGATTTTGGCTCTTATAGGATGAGCAAGAGGTACGGGCTGAAAGGAAGTCTGGGTCTTGACTACCAAAGTAAAGGTGTATAGCCTGAGGTAGTGGGGAGATCTGGCAGGCTTTAGAGCAAAGGAGTAGCTAAACATGGTCTAAACTGTGAGTAGGAAGCTCAAGTCAGGAGTTTGTGGGGAGGGGGAGGATCTGACTGTGAATTGGAGTCTATCAGGCTGCAGTACATTTTGCTATTATTTATCCCCTGCCTCATCTCATGCAGACTCCAGGCAACTTGTGAGCACACTGCCTTCTCTTCTGGGCCTCCTTGTCTGCTTGCCACTTTCTCACCTGCTGCCTTTGACACCTTTCTTCCCTGGGCTTCCCTGGTGTTTGTGTTAGAGGAAGCTCCTAGGCAAGGTGGTGGGCTCTGGACAAGTTTTATTTCTTATAATCGAACAAAACTTCTTTTTTTTTTTTTGGTACTGGAGATTGAACTCAGGGGCACTCTCACTGAGCCACATTCCCAGCCCTATTTTGGGTTTTATGTAGAGACAGGGTCTCACTGAGTTGCTTAGCATCTCGCCATTGCTGAGGCTGGCTTTGAACTCGTGAGTCTCCTGTCTCAGCCTCCCTAAGTCCTAGGATTACAGGCTTGCACCAACGCGCCCGCCTCAAAACTTCTCTTTAGTGCTTACTGTGTGGCAGGTACTGTTCCAATTGATACACTACATATTTTTTTTAGAAGTAAGATTTATTTATTTATTTAGTGGTGCTGAGGATCGAGCCCAGGGCCTCATGTATGCTAAGCAAACACTAGCACTGAGCCACATCTCAGCCCCGATATACTACATATTAACTCCTTCAATTTTCACAACATCCCAATGAGGTGGGCATTGTTAGGATCCACGTTTTCTAGGTGGGGAAACCAAGACCCAGAAAGATTCCATTTGCCCAAGATCACAGCTAGTAAATGACATTCAGATTTGAACCCAGACACTCTGGCTGCTGGAGGGAAGTTCTAACATGGGTGAAGAGTGACTGCAGTTCTTTCCTAACCCCCACCACCCTAGATCAAAATGGACTCGCAGATGACGAAGCAGGCACTGAACGAGATCGAGACGAGGCACAATGAGATCATCAAACTGGAAACCAGCATCCGTGAGCTGCACGACATGTTCGTGGACATGGCCATGCTTGTGGAAAGCCAGGTACTGGCTCTGCCATGCCACCCCAGGAGCCTCCCTAGTCCCCGAGGTCCCCTCTCTCAGCCCAGCTCCCGTTTCTCCCTGTCTGCAGGGGGAGATGATTGACCGCATCGAGTACAACGTGGAACATTCCGTGGACTATGTGGAGCGAGCTGTGTCCGACACCAAGAAAGCTGTGAAATATCAGAGCAAGGCGCGGAGGGTGAGCCAGGGCAGGTGGCCTGATGGGGGCAGGGAGACCAGGAGCTTGGTGGGTGGGACTGGGCTCAGGCCGAGACTGAGCTGAGTGTTGAAATTGGGCGAGGCCTTATCTCTGGCTCTGACCTCTTCCTATTTCTGTTTTTTCTCCCCTCTTTTCCTTTTCACCCTCCTCCCCCGTCTTCTCCCCCATCTGTCTGTTGGTTTGTCTCCCTCTCTATCACTGTCTCTCTCTCTCTCTCTCTCATCTTTCTACCTGCAGAAGAAAATCATGATCATCATTTGCTGTGTGGTGCTGGGGGTGGTCTTGGCGTCATCCATTGGGGGGACGCTGGGATTGTAGGGCCCCCACCCCTATTTCTCCCAGACTCCTCCCCCACCACATTGGGAGCAATACCCCCACCACCCCTTCCACTCCATCCCCTGCTCCGAGCTCACCCCCAGAACAGACCCAGGCAACCCCACTCCCTCCTCCACCCCACGGCAGACCCTGGAGTCCCTGGGCCTCACCCTGCCATGGACCACCCCCTGCCCCCGCACGTAGATAGCAGCAGGCGTGATTACACATGCACACCAACATGCATGCCGCCGGCACATGCTCGAGACGTGTGGACACCCCAGCGTGTGTGTACATGTGTAGATGTGTAGATGCACTGAATCGCCCCTTTTGCCCCCACCTTGAGTCTGTGTGTGGTCTGAGCTTCCCTTCCCCCGGGTTGTTGTGTAGACTGTGCTTGAGTACAACACAGCAGCTCACCACACCCCGGTTTGTCTTCAATGAATAGGTGTGTGTGTGGGTGTGTGCGTGGCCACAGATTTGTGGACAATTTGTGTACATGGAATTTTGTGTTTGAGTGTTTGAACCTAATGCAACAGCAATCCCTCCACTGACACCTCCTCCCCCATCTGCTACAAATGAGGCGGGTAGCGTGTGTGTGCAGATGTTTCACATTCTCAGAGGATTCAGGGAGGCCCAGAGACATACGGGCCATGGCAGACACTCCACGTGATTAGAACAAACCCTCCTGGCTTAGTTACCCCAGGGGCTTCTGTATGCCCTGGGGAGTGTGTGTGTGTGTGTGTGTGTGTGTGTGTGTGTGTGTGTGTGTGTGTTGTGGGCCTTGGAGATCCCCAGAGGTGAGTGGAAGCATATACATGTAAATGACTTAGCTTGGCCTACCTAGACACGCGGTTTCCCCAAGAGGTGATGTGAGGGACGCGTGGGTGCATCTGTCTGTCTGAGGTTTTCTTGGAGCCCTCCACATCATGGACTGGGCACCTTTTTGGATGGGCACAGATATCGATATTTCTATGCTACCTAGAATACAGCTGTGTGAGGGTGTGCGTGCGTGTGTGCATGCATGTGTGTTTAGGGGCTTTCTACATAGTGTGTTTCTGTCCCCTGTGTACACACACACACTTGTTTGTCTTTAAGGACATGTGCCCTATTCAGGTTTGTTTATCCAGATTTATTTGTCTCCTCCCTTTCTGCAGAGCTGCTGACCAATGTGGCCGCACACACTGCTACATCCACATTGCCCTGCCTGACCTCAGGGCCCCTGTGCACACATGCCCAGATCCTTATCTTTCTCTGTGTCTCTGCCCAGGGACGGGACTGAGCCCATGACAGCTCAGTGTATTTGTGCATACCAAGGCTGAGGAGGTCCTGTGAAGGTAGCCACACCTAGGCACAACATGTACACTGGGGCACCCGTGTATGCTGATACTGGCAGGATGTCCTTTCAGGCCTGTACCCATTTGCACACAAATGCCTCCCAAAAGGACATTTGTAGGGATGTTACTGATGAGGTGAGATGTCAAGAGCTGCCCTCAGTCAGATGGAAAATCAGGGCATTGACCCTTCCTGCCTCTTGCACACTCCCCTCGGACTTGGGAGAGGACCTTGTCCTCACTATCCCATCCCATGCTCTGGGCTCTTCCTCAGGAAACTTGGGTTTGGGCAACTCTTGATTTCAGTTTTATTGGAGTGGCCAGTGTGGGCTAAGTCCTGGGCCCCATCCCCTAGACACCTCTCCTATCAAAATATCATCAATGGCCATTTCCCACACCAGGGGTGAGATTGAGGGATGTAGGCTTGGGTTTCTGATGGTGAGGAAAGGGCTAATTCCTTCTTTGTGGTGTAGACAGCATATGCACAGTCGGTGAGTTTTGTATTTGGTGATAGTAGGAGGTACATGGGAGAAAGGTCAATGTGAGAAGCCCCCCAACCAAATGGCCCAGGAACAGGTAGGCTGACCTGCCCTGGGGTGGGGCATACCTGTGTAGTAGGTGAAGGACTCTGGTGTATGTGTGTAGACTGCAGATTACCACATCATGCAAAGTACATGTTTGCATGTTTGTATGAGAGCCCAATGCAGATGTGATCTCCTGGAACACACCCTTCCCAGCTCTACCCCAGCTCACACAGCCAACCTCTTCCCTACCTCACTGTTTAGGTTCTGCCCACCTTGAGTGTGTCTGTGTCAATGTGGCCACATGTATGTAACCCCCAGATTGGCTGTCCTGAGGAGGGGAGCTTGCTTGTCTATTCCCAGAATGCCCTTCTACAGGACAGGAAGTCTGCCCGGAGTCTGACTGCAGCCCTCTCGCTCCCATCCCAGGCTTCTGTGGAGATGTCAGAGCTGATCCCAGCATTCAGCCCCCTTCTTCCTTCCTGCTTCCCTTTTCAGCCCAGGTGTTTCCTGAAGCCTCACAGCTTTGGAGTTCACCAGAAGGGTGGAGCTGAGGCTGGAGTGCTCCTGCCTCTTTGAGTGGCATTAGGCCCACAGCTGCCCATTTCTGGGCCTCAGGTGAACCAGGAGATCCCTGAGGTTTCACTACACCCCAGCTTTCTAAAAGTCCCACACAGTGTATGATAGGTCTGCTTGTTGGCTGCTGTCTGTGTATCCGAGTGTTGTCTAGAGGTTGGAATTTTTTGCATGTTCTCAGACAAGTGTGTGCTGCCCACACTCCATGCATCTACAACCATCAATCCATGTGTGCCCTGTGGGTGGTCCCAGGCCTGGCCAGGGCTCAGTGCTTTCCCTCCCTCTTTTTCCCTATCCCTGCCTCTCATGAAGCACACTGCGTGTCCATCCCATGTGCCCGTGGGTCGTCACACGCTCATGCCATGCCTTGAGCGTGTACACATGATGTGTTCTATGCATTTACCCTGCCTCCCCCTCAGCCTGCCCCGCAGAGGACAAGATGGGTGGCTCCCGGCTCCCTTCTCCCCCACCTGCCCCCGCCCGCTGTGCAGCTGTGTGCGTTGGCGTGTGTTTCTGTGTCGCTGGCGTGTCACGTGATGTAGCTGTGTTTGCTGACATGAGCCCCTGCCCTCTTCTCTGTTTCTCTGTTGGTTTCTAGAGCTCTCTCCCTTTCCTCCCTAGAGGGGACAGGACTCCTGGGGCCTGGCTGGGGGCCCAGAGCCAGGCCACCCTTTCCTGTTAGCCCTCAGTCTCATTTCTCTCTATTGGTGACCAAGTTGCAAATGGATAAAATACAGGAAATTCTGACCCCAGCCCTGCATGTCCTGTCCCCAGAGCCCCCCAAACCCCCTCCCGGGCCGGGTTGGGCCCCATGGGACGGGAGAAATAGCAACCAATCCAACAGCGGGCGTGCTGTGTGCTCACTTCCTTCTGTCCCCACATGGGACTGGCGCCGTGGGGAGGGGAAACTTGTTGGGTAGGGGGTGGCAGAGTTGCTGGACAGACAGATGGACACAGGCTTGGAGAAGGATTTTAATACAGGGCTTGGCGAGGTACAGCATTAAGGAGACATCCTCAGGCAGAGAGCTAATAATATTGCAGGAACTCAATTTGGGTGGAGGGGTGAGAAGTGAAACACACTGATTTTCTCAGCTTTCATTAAGGGGAATTATGTTGAAAATGTATAAAGGTGATATATTATTTTAAATAATGGGAAGATAACACCCTCAGGACAAAGGTGGAGGGAGAAACCAGAGAGGCCTCTTCACTCTGAATCTAGTCTAGAGGCACTTGGGTGTCAGATAGTCTATAGAACCTTGGCCACTTCCTGCTTGAGAATCAGAAGTGGGATGGCGTAGTGAGAACATCTGGAAGGCCTGGGTTGAGAGTGAAGACACTCCTATCCCCTGCACTGGAACTTGGAGGCATCAGAACACAACTCAGACTCAAGACATTGTGGCCGTAAAATGTGGAGGGCTCTGGGACAGCTAGATGGCACCAGAGCTTCCAGCTCTGGAATCCAACCATTCCATCCCATCCAGAGTGGGAGGGCTCGAGACCTGGGTGGATATGCCATGATGGCCCCCAGGCCCCAGCCCCATCATCACTGGGCTGAACCCTCCATGGCCTGCACCCAGAGAATGGTGCGGGTTCTGCTCTCTTCCCATGAGAACAGGGGCTCATAGCCAAAATGGCGGTGTGCCTTGTTAGTGCTGACAGTGAAGGTAGTGTTGGCCACAGCCAGCGTGTAGGGGTTCAGCAGGGGTGCATAGAGTAGCAGTGGGCGCAGCAACCATTGCAGCAAGGCATTGAGGGCAGCTAGAAGCACTAGCAGCCAGTAGGGCAGCAGTGGGCGGGTGCCCACCAGATGCAATCCACAGGGGCCCAGGAACTCCATGTTGAAGTCCTCGTAGCTCTTATAGGGTGACTTGTCATAGCAGAAGTACACTTGGCCACCTATGAGTGCTGCCCGCTGCTCCAGCTCCCGGGCCACCAGCACATGCATCCAGGCCACGTTGCCTGCCAGTGAGGGGAAGGGGCTATGCCTCCAAGGGCTCTTGCAACCATGTAAGATGTTGCTTTTCTGGGCCAGCTTATGCACAAGACACCCCTTCTTTGGGCCCATTTTGATGCTGCCCACATCTCCACTACAGCCTGGTAATGGCTGCTTTTTCCCCAGCCCCCATGGCCACTGCTCTCCTGGGTTTGTCTGTGTACATGCTACTCCTCTCTTTCCCTGGGGAACTGTTGCTTCCACGCCTGCAATCCTCTCCGCCTATAGCTTTTTATGTCAGCATTCCCAAATTGCAGGGATACTACTTCCTCTGCGGTCCATGCAGACAATGCCTATGTAATCTTCATCTACCTGGGCCTGTGTACAGCCAGAGCACACACTGCCCCTCCCAGAACCACACAGTGTCCACCCACTTCCCTAGCTCATCCTCCTGCCCTGCTCTTGGCCCCTCCCTGCTTAGCCCTGTCCTTACCCACATAGACCCGGCCATGCTCCACAGAGGCTGGAATGGCCCGGAAGAGCCGACCTCCTAGGCGCAGACCCTGGCGGTAGAAATCCCTCATGATCTGATGGCCTTCACCATAGATGCCGGTGGGACGCAGGGCACACGTCACCAGAGGTAGCCCCCCGCGGACCTGATGGTAAAAGGCAAACACTGCTAGGACCTGGGACCTAGCAGCTTCCCCTTTGCTCTAGTCACCTCAGGCTAGAGATGGGAGGCCCACAGGGTGGAATGTAAAGCAGCCTGCAGGTCAGGCTGTGCTGGAATGGCTGCACCCCCAACACCCATCTCTGTGTCTCTTCACTCACCTTCCTTCCATTGGCCTCCAGGACCAGGCACTCAGCTAGGGCCTTGCTGCAAGGATAGGGGTGCTTGTGTACTGCCTCATATGGGGTATCCTCATTGCCCCTAGTGAGGGTAAAAGGAAGACTCAGTGCTTAGGGAAATGGGCTCTTTAAGTAATGGGGGGAACTCAGCTCACCTGTAAAAGGGGTGGCCTTTGATGTTAGGTCCCACAACTTCCATGCTGCTTGTATAGACCAGGAACTGAGTTCCAGTCTGTACACAAGCCTCGATCACATTCTGCGTGCCTGGGGAGGAGGAAGATGGATCCAAGCTGAGGCATCCTCTTTCTCTGCATCTTTCCCTTCCCTACCCAGGTCCAGGGAGAACCAGAACAGGTTGAGTGAGGAGGGACGAGGGTGAATGAATGATCACATGGGGGCAGGGCTATCAACAGGACAGGTTGTCACATGAGAAATCAAGGAGGTCAAGGTCAAATGGGGTGGGGAACAAACAGGCAAGATCAAGCCATGTGCCAGGGAGTGTCATGTGCAGGATTAGAACAGGTGGGGAGCACCTCACCCTGCACGTTGACCTTGTGGATGGTCTCCGGACTGGCCCTCCCAAATACATCCACCAGTCCAGCTGTATGGATGACCACATGGGCTCCAGCCACAGCTGCTGCCACTTCCTGGGCCTGCGTCACATCCCCCTGGATGGCAGTCACCTGCACGGGCCCTGGTGGAAAGGCCAGGGAGGCCAGAGGCAATGTCAGAGTCAGGATCATCAGCCAGCTGCTTGGTTAAGCCTACACCCTTGGGAGCCACATGTTCCCAGTGACTCATTCATCCCATCCATGTGGACTGAAGAGCATTGCAGGCATCATCTTTTCCACCAAGCAGGGGAATATCCCGGTTTGGGAGGGAATGAGGGAGACCACACCCTCCTCAAGACAACCTCCCCCTACAGTCACCTGTCTTCAGCTCCTCTAGCCAGGGACTCAGGTGTAGGTCAAAGATCCGCAGCTCCCGGAGCCTTGGCTCTCGCTCCAGCAGCATTCGCACCACATGCTCCCCCAGGAAGCCACAGCCACCTGTGACCAGGTACACCAGCTTCCGGGCCTGTGCAGATTCTGCCATGCCCAGCTGTGGGGAGAAAGCTTGGCTCACCTGAGTTGCCTGCTGCGGCCTGCCCCAGTTACTCATTACTTTTAGAAGGGGTCTGGCAGCCTAGTGAAGCAGAGCTCAGTGGCAGAGGGTGGAGCAGAGTTGCTCCTGGAGGCTGCAGTGGTGGGGGCAGCAGCCAGGCTACCTGCCCTCTGATCCTGTTAATTGCTGAGTTACTAAGAGGGCAAGGACCTGGGGCACAGAAAGAGGTCAGGGTTTGAGGTGGAGGGGGAGAGGTTCGGGGGCAAAAAAGAAGGGTGGGGAGGCAGGGCATTGTGGGAAGGGGAAGGAAGGGAGAAAGGGTATAGGAAGATGGGAAAGACCAGGACCAAGGGAAGGGCCCAAACTCAGGGAAAGGCTGCCTAAACCCTGGTATCACCTCTGCCTACCTGCAGCCACTGTCCCAGGGCGCCCAAACTGGCCACTGGGGAGGCGGTCTCCTGGGCTGGCTGGCCAGCCACACACCGTCTTCCTTCCGCTTGCTTCTCCTCCCTCCTGGCCTACTCCAGGAACGGAGGCCAGCCCAGCCTCCAACTCCTCTGCCCCTCACTCTTGCCACAGGGTGCCCCCTGGTGGCTACATAGCACTCCACTGGCATCTGGTTACAGCAAAGTACTTGGGGAGAGAGGAGGGAGAAGCACAGAACCTGCTGGGTGGGTGCTGAGGGATTTGGGGGCCTATAGGATGGAAGCGGCAGGGTGACCTCATTCCCATTGCATGACCTCAGTCCTTCCCTCTTGCTGGATCTCCCAGGAGCCCAGAGGCCCAGCAGCAGCTGTGGTTCTGGGAAGGAAAGGGAGGCCTGACCTTGGTCCAACTCTGGCCTCAGTGGGGGATTCCTGGCATGGCTGTGGCAGCCTATCAGGTGATCCAAAGCAGTGGCAGCTGGGTCTGCAGGTCTGCGCTCTTGCCTGAAAGCCCCTCTACCCACCCCATACTTCAGACCACCCACTTTCCCTCTCTTCATCTTGCCCCACCATCTCCTCAACCCCCATCCCAGCCTGCTCTCCCCCAAAGATACTGACCAAGCACTTTTGTACAATAAAGTTTAATCACAATTATAAAAATGTGGCCTTGGGTTTGCGCTATTAACATATATACAGTCCAGCCCAACAAGAAGGGCCCACCCCCACCATCCTGGCCTGGCTGAGCCAAAGCCTCCAGACATCAGGGTGGGAGGGTGACCCAAAGGGTCTGGCAGGAACAGAAGATGAGGCAGGGTTCCAGGCACGGAGTCCCCAGGACTGGGGGCGTAGGGCCCCCCCACGGGGAGAACATGGCCACTGCCCCTAGAGACCCCTGAACTGGGGAGGGGTGCACGCAGGGCACAAGGGGAAGTCCCCATTAACACAAAGCAAGAGGGCTGTGCAGCCCCCCAAGAACAGGTCTGTACAGGCCGGCACCCCAGGTTTCCACAGGAAACAGCTGCTGGCAGCTACAAAACATTTACAGCTTCTTCTCCGCAAAGAAAAAAAATTAAGAGGTGGGTGGGCAGGGTAACAGGGGAGGCAGAAGCTGCCTCGTCAAGGGACTGAGGCTCCCTCGCTGGGCTTGGAGCCCCCAACCCCACACTTGGAGATGGAGGCATGTGGGCCCTGCTGAACCCACTAAGGCTGGGGGGGGTGCTGGGAGCTCAGGGCACCAAGGGGGAATAAATAGGGGTGTGGGCACCAGTCCTGCCCCACCTCAGTTGAGGGAGCCACGGCAGCTCTCAGTGCCGCATAGACACGGGATCTTGTTGTCCTCCAGTGGGAACTTGTAGTCGTAGGTGATCTCCTCATCCACGCCAATGGGCTGCTTGGAGTAAATCACGATCTTCTTCTGTGACTCGATGGTGATCACCTTGGCATAGCAGTTGGGCTGCAGAAGGAGAGGGCAGTGTGAGCTGTGCTCCCCTCCACACCCTCCCATCCCTTCGCCTAGCTTCCAGCGCACCGTGCAGCAGTGGTTGATGAACCTCGCCAGGTTGCCACACTTGGTAGCATCAATGATGGTGTCGTGGTCCACCCGGAACAGGTAGCTGCTGCCAATACCCTCCTGTACATAGCGCTTCTCCCGCATGTCGGCCACCATCTGGCAGTATGGGATAGAAAGGTCATGGCATGGCCCCTCAGGACAATCCGCTAGCTATCATTCTAGTGTCCACATCAACTAGGCCTGGACTTCAACCTCCCACCTTGACTGCTTCTAGAAACCCTGCCTCTTTGGCCACCCATCTAATCCTCTTTTTTTTTTTTTGTACCAAGGTTTGAACTCAGGGGCACTCGACCACTGAGCCACATCCCCAGCCCTATTTTGTGTTTTATGTAGAGACAGGGTCTCACTGAGTTGCTTAGCACCTCGCCATTGCTGAGGCTGGATTTGAACTCGCGATTCTCCTGTCTCAGCCTCCCAAAGTGCTGGGATTACAAGCGTGAGCCACCACGCCCGGCTCCTATTTTGTGTTTTATGTAGAGACAGGGTCTCATTGAATTGCTTAGCGCCTCGCCATTGCTGAGGCTGGCTTTGAACTCACAATCCTCCTGTCTCAGCCTCCCAAAGTGCTGGGATTACAGGTGTGCACCACAGCACCCAGCTTCTGGCTGTCTTTTGATTAAGTCACCAACAAGAGAGCTCTAGAGAAATCTGCATTGGCAGTGACCACTTCATCTTTTCTCCTAGGACCCTCTTCCCCAAACAGGCACCTGTTGGCCTAGATGGCCAATGCAAACGGCAGGCCACCTGTCAGGAACCACGTCTGTGTATGAGAAAAAGCAACTCTTATTTCCCAGTAAACAGGACAATGAAACCTCTGCACTTTCTCCTTGGGCAATTTCAATCCCTCCCAGAGCTGCCGCTGTCAGCTAAGTAGTGGGGACTCCTCCCAAACTCCCATCTCCAGCCAAAATCCACCTCAGTACAGTTGCTAGGCGTCATATTTAGATATCCCTGGGGCCCTGCAACATCATGTGTCCTGATTGGAACTCATCCTGATCACACATCTGTTCTTACTGCTCACTCCCATTTCACTGGGGCCCCATCAGAGTCACAACAGCTAATGGTAGCACCTAAGAAAGGCCCTCACCTCCTCCTTTGTCCTCACTCTCCACAGCCAGCTCACTGCCTGGTCTCCAGTTCAGGCCACCTTCACCTTGGCTTGGATCTGTGACAGCACCACTGGTGTCAGCCTAGACTAGTTCTCTCTTCCCAGCACAACCAGAGGGAGCTTACTACCCTCCAAGATACTCTTCTGCTTAGCTTTCCAGAGATTCCCTCTCTCACTGGGGGCCCGTACTTACTAATATTGCTCCCCAGCTCCAGAGAATCTGGGCTCCACATGCCCCTCCAAACTCTCATCTGCCACTGGCCTTAGTTTTTCTGACTAGCCATTCTGATCTCGTCCCATTCCTGAGACTACCCGACTCCAGGTTTTAGCACACTTCTCACCTGGGCCTGGGAGTTCCTCGTCCTACAGCTCCCGGCTTAAACATTACTGTCTCTTGATGGTCTTAGGCCCCTTGGTATGTGCTCACATGCTCCTGACTCCCTCAACTTTCCCTTTAGTATCAAACACTATCCTTTATTGTCATTAATTGTCCAATATTCCCCACTTCCTTTTTTGTTTTGGTAATGGGGCACTTTACAACTGAGCTACATCCCCAACCCTTTTTTTTTTTGGTACTGGATATTGAACTCAAGGGCACCCAGCTTCTGGTGTTTTATGTAGAGACAGGGTCTCACTGAGTTGCTTAGTGCCTCACAGTTGCTGAGGCTGGCTTTGAACTCGGCAATTCTCCTGTCTCAGCCTCCCGAAGTGCTGGGATTACAGGCTTGCGCCACTGCGCCTGGCTCCCAACCCTTTTTAAAATATTTTTATTTTGAGATAGGGTCTCACTACATTGCTTAAACTGCTAAGTTGATGAGGTTGGCCTCAAACTTGTGATTCTGCTTTAGCCTCCACAGCTGCTGAAATTATAGGCACAGGTGGCCCGGCTCCCCACTTCCTTAAAGGGAAAGACACTACCCCAGTCCTGTTTCCTACTAGATCATTAATATTCTTTACTATTACATATTTTTAATGAAGGATGAAGGACACAAGTTTTCACTGGCTAAATCTTGGAGCTGGGAGGGTAAGGCTTTGCCCAGAGGGTCAAATGGTACTCCTGGGAAATCCTATGCTGCCTGGTGTCAGATCAGGAGCTAAGCCTGGTGCTAGATGTGCAGCCTCACCTGGCGGATGTTCTGACCCACGTATTCAATGACCATCTCATCAGCTGCAATGGGTTCCATGGCAAACAGACCCCATTCATGGATCCGGCTCCGGCCAAATCGAAGCTTCTTCTTTCGGAACTAGGGGGCAGAAGGTAGATTCTACTGCCGCATGCCTCTCAAGACCAAGCTCCTCACCTTTCCTGCAGACCTCCCAGAATGGAGAATATCTCATTCCCCTCACAACCTGAATACAGGATCCTACTAAGGTAGTTCATCTTGCTTTTCACTGAGCCTCTTCCCTTTCCACGTCCCCATTCCTCACCTTGAGCTGGTTTAACTTCAGCAGATCACTATCCATGATGGCTGAGGTGCCAATGGCACTTAGTAGCCGCCGCTGCTCAGACCGGCGCTCCGAAAGCACACGGTTAGTCCCCTGTGAGGAGGACAGAGGGAAATAAGCAATGGGAGGATGGTGAGAGGAGAGTGGGCCAGGAGGCAGGGCCCCACCTGAGTGTCCACTCCTTCTAGCTGCCGAGCTGAGACGGGGCACACATCCAGGTATTTGTCCTTCTCCTTCTTGCTGATGGGGTAATAACCTTCACTGCGTGCTGAGCCTGTCTGGTGCTCTCGGGGCCCATCTTGGGGCCGCCGCTTGCGCTTTGGAGTGCTCAGGTTGGTGAGTGAAGGGTGTTAAGGAAGAGAATGGGTCCCTTATTGGCCAGATCCCTGGAGCCTGCTCCTCTCTATCCACCCCAGTCCCTGCCCAAGGAAAGGGCAGCTGGTCTGAGCTGGTGGGCATATTAGGTGTGAATGGACAGCAGATGACAGAAATCAGTCTTGGACTCCACCTCTTCTGCCAGAAAAACTTTGAGAGGCAGAAAAGAGGTATGAGGCAGAGAGAAAAGATGACTGGGTAGCCAGAGGAGAAACTCCCAGGCTGAACATGGCAGAGTGAATTGAACAGAGAGGGAAAGAGATCAATGCAGCACTAGGAATAATCTGAGGAAGACACTGCCTGGGGCTGTGACGCCAGGGAAGGCCACCCCCACCCCCAGGCCTGTGTCTTCCTATCTTGCACAGATAGGCCAGACTATGGCGCAGGATATTTGTGTGATGGACCCAGTGGGTATCGTTAAGCCAGTCAGCACCGCTGGTCTGTTGCAGCAGCCGCTCATACGTGAGCCGCAGGTAGCTCATGTCTTCTAAATCCAGGCCTGAGTTCCAAATGTCATACAGGATGGTCATCTGCTCAAACTCGCTGCGGGGCTCAAAGGAGGGGGGTGGTGGAGGTGGGGGTGGGAGTGGTGGTCTCCGGCGCCGGGTGTGAGAGCGGAGGCTGCGTCTCCGGACAGCCCCCTCACCATCGCTGCTACTGCTGCTACTGCTGCTCTCTGAGGACTCAGACTCTTCCTCTTCCTCTTCCTCCTCCTCCTCCCCCTCCTCCGGCTGCTGTTGCAGTTGCTGCTGCTTTGGCTCCTCTGCCTCAGCCACTACCACCTCAGGAGCTTCTAGGACCTCATCCACAGGGGAGCTGAAGAGAGCTGCAGGGGCAGGAACTGGCTCCGGAGGCCGGGGGGCTGGTGTGGAAGGTGTGGGCTTGATGGCTAGGGCATAGTTGTGCTCCAGGAGGATGTGGCTGAGCAGGGGGCTGGGGCGGTCTGCCTCATCTGAGGTCTCTGTGGCCTCTGAGTCGTCACCAGTAGGCAGGGTGGCCAGCCCACGACGGGCTGGGGTCAGGGCCAGGTCGGCCAGTACCGCCAGGTCCACTTCTGTCCCTGGCTCACCCTCTTCTTCCTCAGTGGAGCGACCTCGGCCTCCTGCCCGGCTCCGACCCCCTCGGGACACCTCTTCGGGCCAACTCTTGACTAGAGATGCATGGTCCAGAGGCAGGTTGCGAATGGTCCGCTCCACACCCCGGGGAACTTTGCGAGAGACTGGGCCAGGAGACTTGGCTTGTGGTGGGGCTGCTGGGGGAGGCTCTGGGGCAGGCACCTCCTCCACAGCAGAGAAGGAAACAGTTTTCCGGCGTTTCTTAGGTGGGGGAAGAAGAGGGATAGGAGAAGAGGGTCGCTCATCGGGGCGGGAGGTCGGGGCTGGGGGTCCAGCTGGTGGCTCTGGGGGAGGCTGGGGCACACTGGGAGGTGGTTCCTCAGTGGGACCTGGGGAAGAAAGCATACCAAGAAAGGCAGGATGATTAGCTTCTGCCCAACTTCATTAGAATTGTTAGAGGCAGGAGACTTGGGGTTCAACTGGACTGTGGCTGCCTTGTTTCAACAGACTGTGCTCACTCTCCTCTCAGCTTCCACCCAGCCAACTCGGCAGTTGCACAGATCCTCCTCCTGGTCTAGGGGACACACTGCCTGCCTCTCAAATCCACACTGTCCCTAGCTCTATGGGCTCCCTTGACAGGATGGAATTCTGCACCTGCTCCTTCACATGGTCAGCAAGTGTACACTGAGTCCTGACTTTGTTAGGTACAGTACACCTAACAAAGCAGACAGATACTTTCAACATCCTCACAGAGCTCTCAGTCCAATGAGTACACAAATCAAATGCAAAGCCAAACTGGGAAGATGGAGGGGGATTTATATTCATTTGTATTCTAGCCTTTTCACCAAGACCGGCAGTAATGGAACCACATCTAACAACTAGCCACATGGACCAAGACGGTTTTTGTCAGCTGCATTCTATAATGAGGATCCAATTAGTCAGATCTGAACTAAAATACCCACTCCAATTATAAACAAAATTCTCTGGTCTAGTGAGGTGAAAAAGATACAATGTAAAAGCTGAATCTCAGTATTAAAATATTTTATAAATGTGCCTTCCTTTCCAGTTCCTAGATAGAACTGGTGATTTGCCCTAATGGGGAAGGGGTCAGAAGAAAGTCTTCGTTCACTAAAGAAACTGAGACTGAAGCCGAGACCTAAACAATGAGAGGCATGTAGAGGAAGGGACATCTGTCTTTGAGAGGTGCTGCTTTGTCTCCCCAACTCAGCTCCTAGGACAGAAGCATGGCCTCCGCTCCCCTCCCTTGTCCATGGAAGCAGCTTTCAGCCCCAGTTCAAAGTCATCATCCTTATGAAGCTTAGACACTGGTAACATCTTCCCTGCAGAACAGAAGCCTGAAACTTTTGGCTGGCTATAGCAAATTAATAGCCAGTACAGCGGTACCTCACATGGATCCAAGTTTTTATGTATACAACTCATGTCATCCTCCCAACAATAAAGTGCTGTAAGAGGAGAGTACTATATTAATTCCATCTTACAGATAGGGAAATTGAAGCACAGAGAGGTAATAACCTGCCCAAGATCACACAGTGCGCAAGTGACAGAACATCTGCAAGCAGGCAATCTAGATTGAGTTCATGCTCTAAACAGCTGCCCTCTGCTGCTCTGGACAACTGTGGATTTGGTGGTTTCATATCTGGCTCTACCACTCACAAAACTGAAGGCCTGGCCTGAACAGGAAGTGGTCAACCTGTGCCCATGGCTTCAACCCATGCTCTTAAGACTGTCATCTTGAGCAAGACCCTCAGCTTGCTGTGTCCTAGGCTCTGGATACTAGTGGCAATCCACACCTGAAAACTGGTGAGGCCCAGAGGTTCTTGTCCCAGGCACTCCAGTTTTTATGCATCTTCTCACCTCTTTTCTCCATGTTGGGGCAATCTCCCCAACTAAGCCCTCTTCCTAACCCATCCCAGTGTCTTCCAGAAGCCTGGCTGCTAAGGAGAACAAATTCCACCTCCCAGCTCAGCTTCACACAAATTTCCCTTTGCTCTCTCACCCGAAGCATTCCTTTCATTCACGAGACAATTTTGGGGATACCTGCCTTTCTCTGAGAATTGCTTTCCTGATGCCCTCAGATCTTCAGAGGAAGGTCCCAGAAGCCAGTTTTACTGCATCCCACCCACTTCTCCCCCAGGGCCATCACTAACTGACACCACCAAGATGACCCAAGCCAGTGCAATCAGAAACTTCTTTGAGAATGAGTATCTAAGAAAGGAGCAGAACTGTCAGTGGCCAGTCTAGAGGTTAGCAAGGGTGGTTACCCTCTACTGGAATGGAGAAGCAGAGGAAGCTAATTTTCAGGGGAGAAAAGAATGACACAGACTATAAGACAGAAGAAAGGCAAGACCTACAGACATTCTGGTCAGGAGATAATAGGTAGAAAAATAGGTTCTACCAGGCAGGTCATATCCTGTGGATATATACATTCTTCTACTTAAACCGACAGAAACTGGTTCCCATCACTAGAAACTTCAATAAGCCCTCAATTAGGCTTCCACTTACCAGGAGCCACATGTTCTTTGGAGAGAGGGGTGGGCTGCCCTTTGCTGCCCTCCCAGGGCCCTGCCATCAGGTCACAGTCTTATCCTGTTCTTAGTAACTCAGATTTCCCTGTCCTGCCCTCTCCTCTAAAACCCAAGAGACTTGCCTTAATCATCCTCTCATGTCCCACCTTGGCCATCTCCCCAGGAGAATTCATTATCCCACCTATTTACGTGGATTCTCACATTCCTGGAGATCTTCACTCATCCTCAGCTACTCTCCACCAGTCACACGCCTGATCTTGTCAATTCCCAGAATGGTTCCACTTTGGATTCACACTTAGATTCCCTACCATGTGACAAGCCCAAACTCACCTCTCAGTTCACCCCACTGTCCCTTTTCAATTTCCTATCCCTTGACTTCCCTCCAGCCTCTCTCTTCTTCCATATTAACTACTGTCTTTATTCAGCCTAACCCCCAGGGCCCTCACTTGGTTCTCTCTTTTCACAGTACCTTCCACACCCCTACATCCTCATCCTTCCACCATCTGCACTCATCTTCTGCTCATCTACCTTGTGGACACAATCAGCTGCCTTCTTTCCTCCTTTCCCCTAGGCCCTGGCTTCTGCAGGGTTTTCGTGCTGCTGGCAAGCCTTGTCAGCTTCCACTCTTGCTTCCCACTCCCCTACTTTTCCAGGCAGGCTGCTACTCAAGCCATCCCTCATGCTCTTCTGCAGAGCAAAAGAGGCTTCAGGCATAAAACGCCACAGCTCCTTTCCTCGCCACTCATGGATACATTTGCATCTGATCTATAGGCCCTCCCCACGAATGTCACTATAGCAAGGATTTCTTCCTCTTCTGGTCCATCTATCTGCCCCTGGCTCCCCTCCAGTATAGGAACATGCCCAAGTCTCGCCTACTTTGAAAAGCTAACTCCTTCATAAATCCTGCATTCTCTTCTTGTGACCTCTCCAATTCCAGCTAGGTTACCCTGAGCATATACCTGCATCTCACAAAGCCTCGAATTCCACATCTCTAAAATGGGAACAACAGGAATGTTGTGAGGACTGAATGAGAAAATGAGTTTTCAATGAGCTCACTGCTTGGAACACTAACAGTTAGCTAATATCATTACGGCCCCTCAACTCTCTTTTCTTTCTCAGCAAGAGTAGCCTACTCTTTTTTTTTTTTTTTAAGTTTTTTGTAGATGGACACAATGTCTTTATTTTATTGCTCTGTATGTGGTGCTGAGGATCGAACCCAGGGCCTCACGCATGCGAGGCAAGCGCTCTACCGCTGAGCTACAATCCCAGCCCAAGAGTAGCCTACTCTTCCAAAAGAACGGCTTTCTTTGTCACCTCCCCTTACTCCCTGTCTGAATCACTGGACTAAAATTAAAGTCATCAATGACCTGTAAGATCCAACACTTTTCCCACCTCAAAGACCTTTCCTGTGGCCTGATAAGAATCACTCCTTGGGGCTGGGGCTGTAGCTCAGTGGTAGAGCGCTTGCCTAGCATGCGTGAGGCACTGGGTTCGATCCTCAGCACCACATATAAATAATAAATGAATAAAGATCCATCAAAAACTAAAAAAAAATTTAAAAAAAAAAAAAGAATCACTCCTTCCTTCCTTTTTAAACCGATGCTTCCCTTGGTAATCAAAATTCACCTCTCCATGGTTTCCTCCCCACCTTCCTGATTATTCCTCTTCAGTCTCCTTGGGTTCCCTTTGCCCACCTATTTCTTACAGGACTTTCAGACTCTGGCCCCTTCTCCCTCATGCCATATATCCTCCTAGGATACAGAAGTGGGTTCACACCCAAACTTGCACTACTCTCAGCTATCTACCTTGTTCCCAGTCTGTTCTTCCCATGGGATCAGATTTACTGATCCGGATGCCAATGTTTCTACCTGGAGGTCCCACAGGTTATCTCAAACTTAACCCGAACTAAACTCATCAATTTTCTTCTTAAACCTCATTCACTTCCTGAGTTTCCTTTCCTGATAATTAGTTTTACCAAGTTGTCTATCTCCTAAGTTTCTCTCAACCAAATTTTCCCCAGTTCCACTCCTCTGCACCACACAATACCACCCTGTTTGGTTCATGCTTGTATCTTCAAAACTTTTAATGTTACCCTACCTTCTTCCTCACCTTTTCCAACTCTCACCTCCTCCTCCTCCTCCCAAAATGGTCTTTTTGAAATGCAGATGTAACCACATCCCTCTCCCTCCTGCCCCACAGAGAATGGAAGGCTATTAAGATTACTGCCCTCGGGGCTGACTGTAACCTCACAGCCCCTTCTGCTATCCAATGGATTCAGGAGAGGCTAGGAAGTATTTGAAGTATCAGTACACTTGACTCCTCACCTTGTGGGGTATAGATGGGAGCAGTATGTGCCAGTGTTAGGAAGTCTTCTTGTGGTCACTGCCACCTTGGATCATGGGTTAACAAGTGGGAGATCATATGTATCTTTGAAGCATATCTCAAAAACTGACTGACTGCAGGGAGTCTCAGCTATCAGCATAGCTCACCTTACTTAGTGAACAGCCTCTCAACACTCTCCTTGCATCACTTTGCTCCCTCTCCAAGTTCTCTCTGCACTGCATCTTTTCAAATCACAAATCTGATCATGTCACTCCTCTGAGGGCTTTCTACTGCTCTCAAGATAAAGTCCAAATTCCTAATGTGGCCTAGCGCTTTGAATAGCCTGGCTCTTGCCAACCTCTCCAGTTTCAGCCATCCCACCAGCCGTAGCCCTCAACTGCCCAAAAGTTTATCTTTCTTCCACATCTCCCAAACTGCTGTTTCTTCTCCCTTAGGGTCCATCTATCTCTAATCCTTCCTACCTGCCTACTTTACCTGGATTTCAGCCTGGCCATGCTTCAGCAAGAACATGTTTCCAGGCCTGCAGATGCATGCAGGTTTTGAGTACCCCTACACTCTGCCTTTATGATGCTTTCGGTTTGTAATCACAGATTTTCTTATGTATTCATTATTCAACTGATCTCACTTGCTATAGGCTATAACACTCTATGCAAGCGAGAATAGCCTGATGGACATACCACCATATCCCTTGTACCTGCTACTGGCTGTGGTAAGCATTCACTCTAATTTTTTTTTTTGGTACCAGGGATTGAACTCAGGGGTACTTGACCACTGAGCCACATCCCCATCCCTATTTTGTGTTTTATTTAGAGACAGGGTCTCAATGAGTTGCTTAGTGCCTTGCCATTGCTGGGGCTGGCTTTGAACTCACGATTCTCCTATCTCAGCCTCCCAAAGTGCTGGGATTACAGGTGTGTGCCACCACGTCCGGTTCAGTATCTAATTCTTGAATAAACACTTTCTACAGCAGAATGAATTATATGCATGTGCTATAAAATAACTACAGAATGTGCACGTTCACAAAGGAAAGCAAAGATAAAACCAAGTTCTGGGGGCCGGGATTGTAGCTCAGTGGCAGAGCTCTTGCCTCGTATGTGTAAGGCACTGGGTTCAATCCTCAGCACCACATAAAAATAAATATATAAAGGTATTGTGTCCCCCTACAACTAAAACTGTATTAAAAACAAAAAAACAAAAACACAAGCTGGGCACAGTAGCACACACCTGTAATCCTAGCACTTTGGGAGGCTGAGACAGGAGAATCGTGAGTTCAAAGACAGCCTCAGCAAGGGCGAGGCACTAAGCAACTCAGTGAGACCCTGTCTCTAAATAAAACACAAAATAGGGCTGGGGATGTGGCTCAGTGGTTGAGTACCCCTGAGTTCAATCTCTGGTACCAAAGGAAAAAACAAGTTCTGGATTAATGTTAATATTTGCTGAATTAATCCTGCAAATATACACTATACATTAAGGAATAGGCATAAGAAAAATGAGTAGGATCTGGGTGTGGTGGTATATGCCAATCCCAGCAACTCAAGAGGCTGAGGCAAGAAGATTGCAAATTCAAGGCTATCCTCAGCAACTTAGACTGTGTCTAAAAATAAAACTAAAAAAAAAGGGCTGTGGAAGCAGCTCAGTGGTATAGCACTTGCCTAACATGCATGAGGCCCTGGGTTCAATCCCCAGTACAGCCAAGGAGGAGAAAAAAAAAAAAAGAGAAAAATTAGTAGAAAAAATTTATTAAATTGGGAATTTTCTCCTTAACTTACTTGGGAGGAGACTAGCCTGTTTCACTTCAACAGTAACTAAACACCTTGGTTTGGTTCTGTGAACCACTACAGCACTGCAGTTTGAATGTTAGGCCATAAATGTCTCCAAGAGGATTAGGACAAGAGATAGTCACACATACTTGTAGACAATTACTTAATAAAGATTGCACTGTTCTGGGGCTGGGATTATGGCGCAGTGGTAGCGTGCTCGCCTAGCATGCATAAGGCACTGGGTTCGATCCTCAGCACCACATAAAAATAAAATAAAGATATTCTGTCACCTACAACTAAAAAAATAAAAATAAATTAAAAAAAAAGATTGCACTGTTCTCTCTCAAAGATACAGACACATACAAATACACACACATACACCAAACTTCAGGTCCTATACACCCACCTGCAGGTCTTGCTGGAGACTTCTCTTGTTCAGAGAGAAGTGTAACTGGGGAGCTTGCAATCCTCTCTGGCTCAGGCTCCTCAACAGGTACCGGGAGGGGTGCTGGGACTTCTCTGGGGGGCGAAGAGGCTGAGGAAATGGCTGCTGGCTGCTCCTCTTCCTCTTCTGAGGAGGATTCCGATGATGAAGAGGATGATGAGGACGATGAGGAGGAAGATGAGGAAGATGAGGAGCTGGAGGAACTGCTGCTCTCCGAATCTGATGTGCTACCATTTTCACCATCTGAGTCAGCATACAGAGAACATTTGGAGGACGAATCGCTTTCCTCGTCCTCGCCTGGAAATCCAGAAGGGGTAATCAGGCGAGGTAGGAAGACAACCAGTCAAGCCTGGTTCATTCACTGGCTCATTACTCTGAACATTAGGCTCTACACCAGGTGCTGGAAGTCCAATGTGTCAAGGAGTTGAATAAGCACATGTATTCACAGGGTGACAAACAACAGTACAAGGGGCTGGGGAGCATGACAAAGGGAGCTCTGGATTCTGCCTGTATGAACAAGTCAGAGAAGGTATCCCTGAGGAGATACTCAAATCAAGGACATGAGCTGGGTGTGGTGGCACAAGCCTGTAATCCTAGCACTTAGGGAGGCTGAGACAGGAGAATCACGAGTTCAAAGCCAGCCTCAGCAACCGCGAGGTGCTAAGCAACTCATTGAGACCCGATCTCTACATAAAACCCAAAATAGGGCTGGGAATGGGGCTCAATGGTTGAGTGCCCCTGAGTTCAATCTCCAGTACCAAAAAAAAAAAAAAAATCAAGGACATGAAGGGCTCCTACCATGCAGACATGAGGGCTAAGTGGGGACAACAAGAGCAAGATAAGAGACCTGGAGACAGGCAAACCATCTGCTTGTTCTACTGAAGCTTTTCCCACTGTGAGTCTTAAGGACAATTTGGATGACAGACTCTGTAAGGAAAGGTTCTGGGATGAAATAAGCTTGGAGAACACTGCATGCTCCATGCCTCTGAGAGACTGATAATATGGGAAGGGCTTTAAAAAAAAATCCAATATCTTCATCGCCCTTGAGGAACACAACTGGATAAATTAGAATAGGTGTTAGAGACTGGGAGGGGACTGCAGGATAGTGAGATGGAGCTGAATAGCTAAGCAGGTGCTAGATTATAAGTGGCCTGTGCTATCAGTCTGAAGAGTCACATTGTGGAAAACAGGGAACCAGGAAAAGACTCTATGGAGAGAAGAGGATCAGGTGCACATTTTAGGAAAGATAATTTCATAGGTAATTTGGGAAATGGATTGGAATGAAGGGAGGATGGAAATAGAAATAGAAATCAGTCAAGACTAAAAGAATCTAAGTGAGACAGGCAGTGATTACAAACAGGTAATAAATTCAAGAAGCATCCAGAAGGTAAAACTGATGAAAAGTAGTGATCAAAAGGATAGGTAAAGCTGGGCGTGGTAGTGCATTGACTGTAATCCCAGTGGCTCAGGAGGCTGAGACACAAAGATCTTGAGTTCAAAGCCAGCCTCAGCAATGGCAAGGCATTTAGCAACTCATTGAGACCCTGTCTCTAAATAAAATACAAAATAGGGCTGGAGATGTAGCTCAGTGGTTGAGTGCCCCGAGTTCAATCCCTGATACCAAAGGAACAAAGTAGGAATCTGTACCCCTCATCCTTAGTAGCTAATCTTGTCCTCTGCTTCAGCAAAGAACAGCCTCAGATTATGTTCCCCATCCTGGTCCCTGCTGAAATGATACTTCTCAGAACCATTCCTTGACCATCATGTAAAGAACCGTAAATCTTCCCCCAGGTCTGCCACCCTATCACTGTCTGCCCCATTACCCTATTTTATCTTCTTCAAAGCACGCCCTCTATCTGAAGTGATAGGATTTGTTCACTTGTTTGTCAAGTCTCTGCCTCCCTCCAACAAGCTCTCAAAACCAGGAACAACATCTGTCTTGGTCATTGCCTTAAGTACCTAAAACAGCATCTGGCACAGAGGAAGGGCCCAAAATACATCTGAAAGAATGAATGAAAAGGAAAACTAAACAATGTATCTAAGTAGATATGGGGAGCCAACAGGTGTTTAACTAGAAAAGAGTGACTGGTTGATGGCAGTCATGAGGAAGGGAAGAGGGAGGCAACAGGTTGGTGGCTAGGCCTTAAGGGAAGAGCAGGGCTCCAAGGTGTGAAGGTCCAGTTTGGCAGCATCAAAGGGCAGGAGGAGAAGGAAGACCCCCTTATCTCTAGGGCTTGGGAAAATAAGCACTTTGCTGTGTGTCAGAAGAAGCAAGCAGGAAACACCCCTTTGAAGACCTGTGTTAATACTGTCAGGGGGCTAAGGATTCCAAAGGATGTGGCTAAAACAGTTGCTATTGTAAAAGGGCAAAGGTGGCCAGTATGACTAACAGGAAGGGTATGTGGGCTTGGGAAAGGGCAAACCAGGTGGCCAAATCCCTTCCTTCTTAAGCCAGAACTCTATACAACTATCTTGCTCACCATCGGATGCTTCTGTCTCTTTCTTAGCAGTATCCACAGCTTCTTCTCCATCTTCATCTTCTTCATCTTCCTCATCATCTTCCTCGTCCTTAACAAAAAAGATAAATAGGGACTAACAGGAAAGGGACAACTAGTCCTCCATGAGGGCCTAGGCTCTAGCCCAGAGAGAAGCTGACACAGGAACAAGGGTTCAGGAAATAGGCTTCTGGCAGGGACCTGACACCCCTCACCTTGTCTGAGGAAGATTCCTGGGATGCCTCCTCCCCTTCACTATCCAGAGCAAAGGACTTGCGGTGCTTGCCCTGGGTCTTGCCTCGTTCTTCGTCTCGCTTTGTGGGCTTGGACCCTGGACGTCCTGGTTCTCCAGCTTCCTTCTCTCGCTCGGGGTCTAGGCCAGATGAGTGAAGTGTGGTAAATTCCCATCAACAATGTTACTACTTCTCTACTCCACAGGCAAGGAGCTTTCTGTACACTACTGATGACCTTCCCAACAGGCCTCAGTTTACAGAAAGGTGAAGCTCAGTGAAGAAACACAAACACCTGGCAATTATTTAACATTTTATAGTTTAGTACACCACACCCATTTTATCTTTCATTCTTTTCTCCATTGAGAGAACAGAGCGAGTCAACTTATTCTGCCTGGCCCATGTAAAGAGTACTAAGGCCAATGGATCTCCAGGGAAGATCTGACTCAGTAAGGAAGTTTCCCACCTATGCAAGCTCTCGACCAATAACTCAGACTTCAACAAAGTGCAAGGACGGTTGTAGGGAACATTAGAATGGTAAATTTGGGTAGATGATTTGTTTAACCTCCAAGTTTGATTCCAAATATTGAAGTTAATATTTTCACGTGGTAGGCAAAAAACCACGATTTAGAAAAACTCAAGCCAGCCTACCAGAGTAAGACCCACAAATAAGATCCAGGGAGAAGCCGGGCGCGGTGGCTCAAGCCTGTAATCCCAGCACTTAGGGAGGCTGAGACAGGAGAATCACGAGTTCAAAGCCAGCCTCAGCAACAGCGAGGCGCTAAGCAACTCAGTGAGACCCTGTCTCTACATAAAAACACAAAATAGGGCTGGGGATGTGGCTCAGTGGTCGAGGTACCCCTGAGTTCAATCCCCGGTACCA
>PVHX01017673.1:0-39256 GCA_004024805.1 Geosciurus inauris | reverse complement strand
CTTTCTTTCTCCCTTTTTTCTGTCCCTTTTTTCCTTTCCTCCTTTCCAAGATGGCCGAAGTGGATTCCCCCTCTTAACGATCTGGCGTCTCCCTCGACCACCACCTCTTTGTGCAGCAGCCCCCTGCTAGACCTGCTCCCGAGGTAGCGAGGGGGAGGGTCCGGGACAACTATGAGGGCTTTGGGGGGTACGCGCTGGGCTGGATCTTGGCCCTCCTGATCTCCCCTGGAACCAGAGCCTTTCCTGGCTCTAGCTAGTCTACCCGTTTCGGTCTGGGCAGGGGTCGCCTCTCCAGAGGGCAGGGGGGCGTCATAGACGCGTAAGGATTTCAGGCCCGGAGGAAGGGGACATGGCTTTCGGATCGCCGCGAGGCCGGGGGAGGGCGCCCTTCTCTGCCGGGGTCCCAGTCCTCTCGGGCACCTCCTCCCAGGGTCCCTTCCCGGGTCCCAGTGCAGCGCGCCCCGCCCCATCCCTGAACCACCTCAGCAGAGCTTTCCGCTGACGCCCCTTCTGGGCTCCCGCCTAAAGTTTGACCCTAGGGAAGGAGGAAGCGGTCACCCAGTCATTGGGGTCTCTGATCCTTTGACCCGGACTCCTGGGGAAGCTCGTGCAGAGCGAGTAGAAATGGAAATGGGGGGACATTTATCAAGCTTATTTCTCTTCGCAAACTGGAGCATGAAGGATTTGGTAAGGATTCTCTTCCAATGGAGAATCCGCGGTCCCTTCCTCCCCAGACCCTCCTACTGCTAACTCCGAGGGACTGGGCCCCTGAGACTGTAGACACCCAGTGCCTCTTGTCTCCATGGTGTGCCTCGGCATACCATCATCCCTTCCTCTCCTGCACTCAGTCCGTCTTCCCAGAATTGCTCCCATTGGCTTGAGGGGAGGAGGCATGGAGCGGGGAGCGAATCTACTTATGAATATTGTACAAGTGTTCCCCTTACTTTCCGGGGGTCTTCTGTCCCTCAGAGCTCCCCGCCCCCCACGCTGCCTCAGTCTCTCCAGGGCTTTCCTCGCTGCGGGAGTGTCGCCTCCTGGTTGCTACCACGGTCTGTTGCCTCCTGCTCTGGGCCTCTTACAGTTTGTGCTGTTCCTGAAACTCTGATTTCTCTCCTCCCATCCCCTTCACTCTTCTCCAAGGTGTTATTACTTAGAGAAGGAGCATAAAGCCAGCTCTGTTGTAGCCTTTCGGTGGGGAGGTTTTCCCCGCAGGTTCCCTGGTTTGATGTTGGGGCTTAAAGCCTTAAAACGGTATTTGGAATGAGGCAGGAAACAGACTTCAGGATTCAGACCTTGTGTAATTGTGTAGGGTTCAAGTTGAAGTCTTGGGAGGTGGACAAGAAAGGGGACTCTGCTGCCTCTGGCCTGCCCTGAGAGATCTTGGTTGATGGAACTGTTGCCATGGGAATGGAGAGAGCCTGAACAGGAAGAGGTTACATCTTTGTGCAGGTCAGATGCCCACGACAGCCCTCCAGCCTCTGGCCCCAGAGCTGGGTTGGGAGCTGAATTGCCTTTGTTGCTAGAACACTTATAATTTACCGTGGGAGGACAAGGGATGCACAAAAGGTTAGTGTGTGTTTGCAGCTCTGGTTTCAGGCAGGGATGTCAGAGTAGCAGGCTTCTGGATGGGATGGGATTGGTGGGGTTGACTTGTATATCTGGCAAGTGTAGGCCAGGCTTGAATCTGGCTGTATGTGTGGTGGGGTGTGTCTGGCCTGGTGTATCTGGACAAGTGTCTGGAGAGAGAGAGAGGAAGAGAGAGGTTTCCAGTCTCTCTAACCTTGTGTGTTGTGAGTGTAAGGGATGGAGGGGGTGTGTCTGACTGTGTATATATCTGACAATGTGTTGCTTTGTGTGTGTATTTTGGGTTTTTGTCTTTGATCTTAGGGAACTCAAAGGTGGTAAAGAAAGAGAGAGTGAGAGAGCAGGCAGATAAGCCCAGCTTCAAGAGGCTGGAGGCTGGGTCTTTTTCCAAGATAGTGGAGTGCGGCACCAAGATGAAGGAGCAGAGCTCTGTGCTATTGCCAAGGGAAACTTGAGAGATTCAGTGTCTTTTCCAGGGTAGAACCCTGTGGCCCCAAACAAATACAACAGGGTTTGCACAGTTGGGCCCATTAGGCTGGGAGAGGTATGGAATATGTGAGTTTTGTTGGCTTGCTATGCTTACGTGGAGCTTGGTTTCCCCATCTGTACCGAGAACGTGGTTTCCTCTACCCACCCCCTCCCCGTGGTGCTGGGGATTGAACCCAGGGCCTTGTGCATGCAAGGGAAGCCCTCTACCAACTGAGCTATATCCCCAGCTCCTCTGCTCCCTCTTCCTCCTTCAAGACAATAATGGATGGTCTTGCTGTGGCCTGGCTTTGACTTCCTCCCAGAAGGCTTGCTGGGTAGTTCTCCTGCCCTTCCTTTAGCCTGAATGAGGTTAAGCAGGCTTATAACTTCTTCAGATGAGCAGAGAGCCCCACTGGGTGCCTGTATATAAAGAGTACTGGAACAGGAGGCAGGCAGATTTCTTGTCCGGGACTGCTATTGGTTTGCTGTGTGACCTTAGATCAGTCACTTCTGAGTTTCTTCATCTGTAAAATGAGAGGATTGGACAAGATGCTTTCTAACATACCTTCCACCTCTGCTAGTCACATCTGGATGTGACCTTGAGCAACTTTTCCCAAGACCTGGAGACTACAGAGAGGTAGCCAGGCTGTTTACATTTAGAGGAAAGGCAGGGCAAAGAGTGATATAGCTGCTGTTGAAAGAGCCCCAGGGACCTCTGGGTTATCAGGGGCCAGCTTCTTCAGCAACGGGAAAAGGAGGAAGCTGACAGGGAGAGGCCTGATGGTGGGCTGGCTTCCACAATGGACTGGTGAAAATGGAGAGATGTGGGATCTGTAAGCAGGAGGCTTTGAGGAGAGGAAAGACGCTGCCAGGCTTGAATGGCAAGGATTGGGACTGGGCGCTGCATGCCCATTAGGCTCCTTCTCTACCTGGGGCCTACGGGAGGAGGAACTGGAGCCACCTAAGGAACGCACCCTTGCAAAGACTATGGGGTTAAGGACAGAAGTTATCGAAGGACCTAGACCCTGGCTGGGAGAAGGGGGTGAGGGAGCGGTCAGCATGCAGGTCCACTAGGAGGGACAAAGTTGGGACTGGCTGTTAAAGCTGTCCTCCAGCTCCATTTCCTAGTATCTCTGTCCTCCCTCTTCTGTCTCCCACTTCCACCTCAGGCTCTTCCCCCTACAAAGATGACAGCTGGACCTCACCTCTCCCCGACTCTGCTGCCCATAGAACACCACCAGTTGTGTTTGGGGAAGAACTGGCTGTCAGGAATGAGGGGCCCCAGTCCTGGGGCGGGGTTGGTGGAGAGGGGATTCTCTGTGGAAACAGAGCTCCTGTTTACAGTTGCTCTAGGCACCTGCTGGCGGGGACCTGCAGGTAACCATGGCAATCAGGTGAGGAGCCAATCAGTGCGTCTCCCCACCCCCAGCCCTGAGGTGGCATTCTGAGGCCCCTGGGGATGGGGCGGGGAAGCAAGGGGAGCATTTCATTCCATAAGCACCTTAGTTCTTTCTCTCAGTCCAGAAAGGGGCCTGGGGGATAGTCTTGGTCTGAATTCTCACTAAGGCTGGAGGGAAATGGTGAGGGGCGTGGCTGTTTGTAGTGTATGGCTCCTGCTGGTTTTTTTGTTTTGTTTCTTTTTGAGATGGGATCTCACTAATTTGGGTAGGGCCTCGCTAAGTTGCTGAGGCTGGCCTTGAATTTGCAGTCCTCCTACCTCAGCCTCCTGTGCTTCTGGGATTATAGGCATGCACCACTGTGCCAGGCTGCTCCTACCAGTTCTTAAGAGCAAGTGTCTGTTTCAAAAACACAGCAAGTGTGTGAATGAGGGGCTAAAGCAATGTGTAGAGCCTACCTGTTTGTACACATGTGTGGGTGTGGGTGAGAAAGAGATGGGTGCAGGATTACCTCTAGTTGCCTGGACCCCCAGCATGATGGAATCCTAACATGTTTAGTTTTGGGCTGTGCACACACACACACACACACACACACACACACACACGTTGATACATCTGGACACAGACATACACAGGACAAGCAGTCAGTCCACAAAGTACCTTTGGAGGCCCAGACAGCACGTACACATAGGATAGATGTTACGCACGCTCAAAGAGACAACCACTTGGAGTTTGTTCTCTCCTCTGGATGGTTGTAATAATATTTGGGCACCTTGCCAGGTACAGGGTAACTATGGAAACAACTAAACAGTGGAGTAGCCAGCAGCCTTCTTCGTAATTGTGAAGGGGACCCATGCAGGGAGGGCTGGCTAAGGCCACCCTATGTGGTGTGGAAACCCCTTTCCTTCCTCAGGCTGGGTCTGTAGGCTGCAGGGTCCTTTAGGCCAGCTCTGACGCCAGCTTGTTCCTTTCTGTCTGCTCTGCACCTTGGTGTCTGTCCCCTAACATGTGGCCTTTGTGTCCTTCCATCTCTTTTGGTCTCTGGCCAGGTGCCCTGGGCCTCTGGTGGCTGTTTGGGTCCTGGCCAGACTCATCCTAGGGTCTCTATAGAAACTGCTGATCCCGGCTGTGAATTTCTTTTCCTAGAAAACCCAGTGTGGTGGCTTTAAAAGAAATCTTTCTGGAAAAGAGAGATGAGTGTGAGCATATTGTAAAGGAGCTGTTGTTGCTTGGCCACCCTCCCAAGCCCCACCCCTGGGCTTTTACTCTGGGAAAGAGGAGGAAGACAGGGAGGCCCAGCCCTTCTAGGAGCAGGTTTGGTTTCTGGACCGAGAAAGTATGGCAGCCAGTCCAGAGCCAACCTTGGACTGGCCTCCAGGCCTTGCTAGGGTCTGGCCATGTACTCAGGTAGCAAAGGACAGAGAACCTCTGCTCTGCTTTGACAGGCATCTAGGAGAACCTGTTGGTCTGTTGCCAGACAACCTGTGGATAGGCAGCAGAGATGTCACCAGGGTGGGAGATGGTGGATGAGCGGCAGTAGCCACACAGGGACATTCCTGTGTGTACATGAAGGGTGGATCCAGAACACATGTGTATCCACGCATACAGTGGCCTGTTTGTTGGGTACAGTGGGAAGGATTCCTGTGCTGGGGACAGCAGCAATATCTTGCCCAGGCTCTTTGACTGCTGTCACCTATAGAGTCCAGGGTTGAAGCTGGGGTCGGGCTGGAGCTCTGTGTTTCCAACTAGGGACATGGAGAGACTATCCTCAGTGTTCCCTGCCTGAGTGCCAGGCCTGGAAGCCAAATGGTCAGCATGGCATGGATTTCCAGGGAGCTGCCTGTATCAGGCAACTTTAGAGGGGGCCTGATTTAGCCACACAGCCAGAACCAAAGATAGGTGCCACCACCAAACAGGGCAGCCTATGCCATGGTGTTTCTAGGGCAGGCTTCCTAAAGAGGAGCAGAGATGCCTTGCCATGGGCAAAGGGGTGGAGGGATAGGGGATAATTCTTCCCTTCTTATATTCCTTGAAATTAAGGGAAGTGGCTTATTTATCTGAGTTTCCTCATAGCTCCTGCTACTCTGTATATGTATGACCACTTGAGTGGATATGGATCAGAATCGGGAAGATTTTTTAAAATTTATTTTTTGCAGTGCTGGGGATTAAACCCAGAGGTGCCTTACCACTGAGCCATATCCCCAGCCCCTGCCTTTTTTTTTTTTTTTTAAGACAAATTCTCTAAATTGCCCAGGCTGACCTCAGACTTGTGATCCTCCTGCCTCAGCCACTGGGATTCACTGGGATTACAGGTGAGCACCACTGCGCCTGGCAGGATTGGAGAGATTTTTCAAACCCCTGCTCAGCCTGGGATATATATGGTCAGTGGTAGAGCTCTTCCCTAACATGTGTGATGCCCTGACTTCAATCCCTTGCACTGCAAAATTAAAAATAAAGAATAAAAGTCAAAACCCTGCTCTCTTCCATTTTCCTGACTCCACACATCTTCTGGGGAGTTGAGTAGTGCTTCTTATGGTTTAACTTCAGTCTTTCCTCTGCTTCTGAGATGGCGCATGACCTTGTTGCTCAAGGTCCTCCTGAGCCCTTAGGTACTCAGTCAACACTCAGAGGACCACAGAACCAGCCACGTGAATACGCCCAATCCCATCTCAAAGGCAAAGAGGGGCTTAGGCTCTGGGACAGCTGTTGGAGAGGGAATGTTGGATCTCTGGGTTTCTGATTCACTTTCCATTTTCTAGGGTGAAGCTCCCCAGTTCCCCCAGCCCCAATCCTGGCATCATGCATCGGACCACACGGATCAAAATCACGGAGCTGAACCCTCACCTCATGTGTGCCCTCTGTGGCGGGTACTTTATTGATGCGACCACTATCGTGGAGTGCTTGCATTCCTGTGAGTTGAGTGGAGGGTGTTACTCAGGGTGGGCCGCCTCTGTGCCTTCTGAGAAGGCCTAGGTCATGGACAGGTTGCCTGGGAGGGACGATTTGGGGCAGAGGTTGTCTCATCCCAGAAGTTCATTTCAGGAACTTGCATCTGGAATCTCAGGTCTCTTGAATTTGTGTGGCTGAAATTTCACACCCTGACGGTGCAGGTGTCCCTTGTTTGTACCATGGGCTTGGCTGCAAGAGGTCAAGTACCTAGGAAGGATTTGCCGGGCGCCATGCACACTTGTAATCCCAGAGGCTCAAGAGGCTCAGGCAGGAGGATCATAAATTCAAAGCCAGCCTCAGCAAAAGCTAGGTGCTAAACAACTCAGTGAGACCCTGTCTCTAAATAAAATACAAAATAGGGCTGGGGATGTGACTCAGTGGTTGAGTGCCCCTGAGTCCAATCCCTGGTACCAAAAAAAGAAGTATCTAGGAAGGGCTCTTAACAGGCTGACTTTTGTATTCCATCAGGGGGGCCTGGAACTTGAAACTCACTTTATACGTTGTACAGGATACCAACCTGTCTCAAATCCAGACACATAAGACCCATCTTTTCCCAAGGACGGGCAAGGGACAGTGACCAAAAGTATAAAACATATGTTGCCATGCTGGGCTTCTGAACAGCCCTGAACTGCTGGAACAACGTGGAGAAGAAAAGATGCCTGAATCTGAGCAGAGGGAATGGGGGCTGGGCCTGGGTAGGAAAGGGGCTCTGACTGTCCTCTCTCTGTCCACACCTCCCAAGTCTGCAAAACTTGCATCGTGCGCTACCTGGAGACCAACAAATACTGCCCCATGTGTGATGTGCAGGTCCATAAAACCCGACCGCTGCTGAGTATCAGGTGGGCCTGGCATTGTCACCCCTGCCTCTACCCATCTGTTAGGTCAGCCTGCCTCTGTCCCCTCATCCTCCTTTCCTCCTGCAGCCAGGGCAGCTGGTCAGGAGAAGCAGTGCACGGACCCTGTTCCCCTCCCTCTTGGTGGCTCCCAGCTTATAGGCTAAGAAATGCTAGGGAGTCCCAAGCCTAGGCACTGGGTCTAGGGAAGGGTTGGAAGAGGGTCCCTGGCTGGGGACAGCAGGGTGATATGATTATTGATAGTCCCCTGAACTTTTTCTTCCCCAGATCTGACAAAACCCTCCAAGACATTGTCTACAAATTGGTCCCTGGGCTTTTTAAAGGTATTTGTGTCCCCTTCCTCTTCTACCCCCACCTGCCGTCTCCTAGTCTCTTGCCCTCTTACCCTGCTTCCTTCTTCCAGATGAGATGAAACGGCGACGAGATTTCTACGCAGCATACCCGCTGACAGAGGGTGAGTGTGCGCATGCCTGTTTCTGGGCCTGGGACAGCAAGGAGGTAGAGATGCCAGAGCCATGAGGCCTGCCCACCCCACACATCCTCCCACCGGGTGCCCCACTTCCCCGCTGGAGACTGCAGCTGAGAGGGTGGCTGGGCTCACCACACTGAGCTTTGTGACCCCCGGTCCCTGGTGAGGCTCCTTTCCCCTATCTTCCCCTTACCCCTCCGAGCTCTTTCTGCAGTCCCCAATGGTTCCAATGAGGACCGCGGCGAGGTCTTGGAGCAGGAGAAGGGAGCACTAAGCGATGACGAGATTGTCAGCCTCTCCATCGAGTTCTATGAAGGTGTCAGGCAAGTCCAGTCCAGGCCTGGCCCCACCTGCTGGGAGCCCTCAAGATGTGTGTGGTAAGGGATCCTGCCTGTTCCGACTCTCTAGCTTTCTTCTTTCTCCTTCTCCAGGGATCGGGAGGAGAAGAAGGGCCCCCTGGAGAATGGGGATGGGGACAAGGAGAAGGTGTGTGCTGGGGCCTGCCCCGGAGTGGGCTGTGGGGCAGCGCCTGGGTGGGCCCCTCACAGGCACCTCTCCCCCAGCAGACAGGGGTGCGCTTCCTGCGATGCCCAGCAGCCATGACCGTCATGCATCTTGCCAAGTTCCTTCGCAACAAGATGGATGTACCCAGCAAATACAAGGTGAGCGCTGGGGTTTCTCAAAATAGGAGCTCTTTGTGAGAGGGTCTGACAGTCTGCACCCCAGCTATTCCTCAGGACTGGCTAGGTGTCACTGAGGGCTGGTGTGATTGTGTTCCAGCCTATGGAGAAGGGTAGTTGAACCCAGGATTAGGGTGGGACAGTATGTCTGTTGAAGTCCTTATGCAGAGGTGCCTGGGACAAGGGTGTGTGTGCACTCATACTTGTATACTCAGAACTAGAAGAGGGGTGCATGTGAAAATATAAGGCCAGCTGGCTGTGGGCCAGCTCTAGGACATGGCTTCCCAAAATGTGTACATGAAGTCCTGGAGATCTTGTTGAAAGGCAGGTTCTGGTGCATTCAGTTCTACATTTCTAGTGACCTCCAGGTGCTGCCCATGTGGAAGGTCCACGGACCACCAGGACTGCACTTTGAGTAGCAAGGCTCTCAGACAGCTAATCCTAAACTCTGCTGTATGCTAGTCCGGTGTCCATAGTGAGCCACATCCCATCTCACCTGGTAGGTCAGAATCTCCAGGACTGGGATGCAAGCTTTGGTAGGTTTTTGAAGCTCCCTTGGCCAGTCCATTATGTAGCCAAGGGTGACAGCCAGTGGCCAGGAGTTCCTTCCAGCCTTGTTAGGTCTTCAGGGAGGCCTGCCAGAGAGCAGGAGACTGACAACCGTGTGGATGGCTGGGGCATCTTGTCTGGATCCCATCCCACCTGGTGGTCGAGTGTGTGGGGGGACAGCTCTGATGGGGAAGTCAAATCCACGTGCAAGCCCTCCGTAGCAAGGGCCACCTGCAAGCCACCCTCCACCTTGCCCCACCACCCAGCTCCTAAGACTGCCAGCCTCTGCCCAACAGCTAGAGCCCTGCACATGGCCAGGCTCACAGTGTCCACCCCTTCCCTGCCCAGGTGGAGGTTCTTTATGAGGACGAGCCCCTGAAGGAATACTATACCCTCATGGATATCGCCTACATCTACCCCTGGCGACGGGTGAGCTGGGCAGGGTGGTGCAGGGTGGAGGCAGGCATTGGTCTGTGGCCACAGTGACTACACGGGCTACCCTCCTTTAATCACAGTATCTGTCCCTTGTCTTGGGAGCTGGGCGTGTCTGCGTTGCCTGCCACACCATCAGCCTCTGGGCCATCTCTCGATGATGAGACTCCCACACTTAGGAGAAAGGGCTCTTTGGGCCCATTCTGTGCCAATTTGGGGTCAGAAATAGGTTCTGGTGGCTGCCAGGAGCAAATGTTGCTTCTGCATTCTGCATCCTTCCTCCCGTTTTCCTGTCCAGGCCCCTCTGTCTCTGCCTCTTGCTTTGTCTGTTTCCTCTGCTCTGCTGCTCTCCCCTCTGCAAGGCCCATTCCTTCTTTTTGTTCTTGGGTGGGCACTGGGGGGGGGGGGCGCGTACTGGTGGCTCCCTGGTTAGCCTTCCTGACACCCTCTGTCCCTCCCTCTACCTACCTCCCTCTCACCATAGAATGGCCCTCTCCCTCTCAAGTACCGTGTCCAGCCAGCCTGCAAGCGACTCACCCTGCCCACAGTGCCCACTCCTTCCGAGGGCACCAACACCAGCGGGGCATCCGAGTGTGAGTCAGTCAGCGACAAGGCTCCTAGCCCTGCCACCCTGCCAGCCACTTCCTCCTCCCTACCCAGCCCTGCCACTCCCTCCCATGGCTCTCCCAGCTCCCACGGCCCCCCAGCCACCCACCCTACCTCCCCCACTCCCCCTTCGACAGCCAGTGGGGCCACCACAGCTGCCAACGGGGGTGCCTCGAACTGCCTGCAGACACCATCCTCCACCAGCAGGGGGCGGAAGATGACTGTCAACGGAGCTCCAGTGCCCCCCTTAACTTGAGGAAAGGGGTCCTTCCCTCCTTTGCAGCCACCTCTCCACTCCTTTCACTTTTTCTGGGCCCCTTTTGTCCACCTCTTCTACTTTCCCCAGCTCCTCCCACCATAGAGGTGGGAGGTGGGTTTTATAAATAAATCTATATATATATATGTACATAGGAAAAACCAAATATACATACTTATTTTCTATGGACCAACCAGATTAATTTAAATGCCACAGGGGGGAAGAACTCTGTTTGTGTGTGTGTGTATGTGTGTGGTTCATTTTTAGGGGATCTTGTGTTATTTGCTCTGCTCTTTGGGGGTTGCTTGGAGGTGAACTCAAGGGGCCACTGGAGGTTGGGTAAACCTCTATCCCATTCCTCCCTCTGTTTCCCAAGGCAGATGGGGTATTAAGGGACCCCATCAGCCCCCAAAGCTTTAGATATAGCTCTACCTGGCCGGGTATGGGGTCCACTGTGTTTCTCTACCCATCTTAGCTGCTGTCCTGCCCCTGCCTAGCCCCCCATTGCTGAATGTCCAGAGAATTTCGAAGACAGTGCCTTTTACAAGTGCAGTTTGTCCCCTGGATCCGAGGAGCAAGTGGGCAGCGAGAAGGCATCTCCCTCACCTCCTCGTGCAGTGGAAATCTTGTGCAAAGATTAGACAGTTCTGCTCTTTTTCCCTGTGTGTGTGGCCTTTGCATCATTTATCTTGTGGAAGAGAAGATTCAGGCATGGGGATCCCAGCCCTGGAAAGTCCATGCGTGGCCACAGCAACGTGAACTGCTCCGCCCCCTCCTGCCCCTATCCTTCCCAGGACCCTTACTTGCAAGACTGGTGGTGAAGCCTCACTAGGGAACCCAGAGTTGGGGGGTGGGGTGAGGTTAACCTCAGACAAGCACAGACCCCAGGTTCTGCCAAAGGCAGTCCCCCAGCTGAGGCTGAGCCAGGACAGTGACAGAGGCATCTAGAAGCACAATAAAACACACCTGTAAGCTCTGACCCCAACTCAGGCTGAGAGGTCAACAGAGCGCCCCTCAGGGGCAGGTCCCAGCAGATCCCTGCCCACCTGGTTTTCCTCAAATGTACATAGATCTGGGAGGAGGCCAGACTGTCACAATGAGGTGTGTGGGGTTGGGAGCCCTCATGGCTTTGTCTGTCTGCACCTTGTCCTGTTTGAGGTCCTGTGATTGTACCCTCCTCCTGCACTGGGATATTTGTATCTCTTGGCTTTGTAATAAATGCTGCATCCTCCCTGGAGCCTGTGGTTCTTTGGGGAAGAGGACGTGGGAGAGGGTGGGTGGCTCCTCTGGCCTTACCATGCTCATGTGGAATGAATCTGAGATGCCCCCCTGTGGCCTGCCAGGCACCCTCAGCTCCCACACAGGTAAACATGCGCATGTCCTCATATGAGTGATCACAGAACACCACTCCAGGGGTCGTGCTTGTTTAATACTACCTTCACCAGCAGACACTGAACCAGGGGCTCCCCTCCCAGTTGCCCTGACTAGAGACCTTGGGTTGTGGGGAACAATTTCTAAATAGTCCCCGGGTGGTCCCTTCATGGGCTTAGCTCTCAGTTTCTTTCCCCACAAAGGGGGTGCCTGTCAGAACCCTGGAATTAAGGCCACCTGGGCAGCAGCCACCCCCTCAGAGTGGGGAGCCTATTTCTGCCTTCTGCACCTGCTCACTCCTGTGGGTGCCATCACAGTATGGGGGCCTCCGGGTGGCCTTGCAGGTACAGAGGGCCACCGTTCGGGTCTCCTGGGCCTTGAACTTGAGTGGGGATAAGCCGGTGCGTTGAAAGAAGTGGGAGCCATCACAGAAAGGCTGGTGGAGGAAAAAGAAGAGTCAAAGACCTGAGCCCCCCTGCAGAGACAAGGCAGGGCTCAGGGAAGTAGTTAGGGCTCAGGTTTCACTGATCCACCCCATGTGTAAGGCGGGGGTAATAAGAGTAGGTTTGTCATGAGGAAATAAAAATAAATGGTCATTAGGTACTTTGACCATAGTAAGTTCGGTATTTACAGCATGCTGGGTGTGGTGGCCAGCCTCAGCAACTTAGTGAGACCCTGGAAACTTAAAAAACATGGGGTGGGGGTAGGACACTGGGGATGTAGCACACTGGTAGAGTGTCCTGGTTTTCAATCCCAGTATTGGAAAAAAATAAGTATTTACAGCTGTTAGTCTGGGGGAACAAGAGGGCCTGGACACAAAAGAGTTAAGATCAAAGGAAACCTCAGGTATTTACAATGTTATACTAAGGTTTTGTTTGGGTCTGAGTCTACAGGGTTCATGAAATTCATTTCCACTTCCATGTTCCCAGGGTAAAAACTTCTGTGTATCAGAGACGTACTTCAATACAGCTTTAATACAGCAGGAGCAATTCGTTTTGGCTCCAGTTAACAGGCATGTTCGGGAGGAGGAGATGCTTCACGGTACCTGCCTGCCTGGTGCAGGAACAGGAATATCCCAGAACCCCTCTGAGTAGACTGGGTAATGGAAACTGAGGCCCAAAGAGGGGGCTCAGTTTTAGAGCAGAGCTGGAGCCAAGGCCTCTTGACCTTGGGACCAGGATAGGATAAGAGCAAAGAAAGAAGTGAGCGAATAAAAATCAGCAACATGGGGGCTGGGATTGTAGCTCAGTGGTAGAGCGCTTGCCTTGCATGCGTGGGGCACTGGGTTCGATCCTCAGCACCACATAAAAAAATAAAGATATTGTATCCATCTACAACAACAAAAAAAAAATTAAAAAAAAAAAAATCAGCAACATGTCTCAAAGGGCACAGGCAGAGGCAGGTGTGCCCATCTGCCCATACAGGCCACATTCCTCTGGCTGGCATGCCCTTGGTATTGCTCTACTTCACACACCTGCTTAAAGGCCACAGCAAACCAGTGGCAAAGTGGTTCTTAGGACCCTGGGTTGATGACACTACTCACATGGCTTGGAGCAGCACAGTTGTTTTTGTTTTTGTTTTTGGTACCAGGGACTGAACTCAGGGGCACTTGACCACTGAGCCACATCCCCAGCCCTGTTTTCTGTTTTATGTAGAGACAGGGTCTCACTGAGTTGCTTAGCGTCTTGCCGTTGCTGAGGCTGGCTTTGAATGTGCAATTCTGTCTCAGACTCCCAAAGTGCTGGGATTACAGGCATGAGCCACCACGCCCGGCTTGGAGGGGCACAGTTTTGAGTTCTGCACCAGAAGGAAAGAAAGGGCCCCGAGGTCAAGAATATGGGCCAGATTCCTCCAGAAGTGAAAGGCTCCTGGGCAGGAGAAGAGAGGATGGGAGCAGGCCGCAGGATAAGAAGAAGGCAGGCTGTGGCAAGCAACTAGGAAAGTCACAAGTGCAGCAAAAGGGGAGGGTGTTCTGAAAAAGAGGAGTGAAGGTGGACAGGGGAAGGCTCAGTTTCAGGGCAGAAGAGACTGGGCAGAATCTTCCCATGTGAGGATCCAAAGCTCGGGAACCTTTGCCCAAATGTTTCCTGGGGGAAGTAGTGCTGGAGTCCAGACATGTGCCCAGAGGAAGGACACAGGAGTTGGGACACTTGGGCTCCAGCACTCTTGCTGTGTGCTAAGCTGCTGTTTACAGCTTCATTTCAAGGGAAGCATGCAGACAAACGAGCTCAAGTCCACTGCTGGTAGTACTATACTGTGAGTTACTCTTTTGCCCCTCAACCCCCTTGTTCTTCAGATATATGTGGGAAGATGAGGACCATAGGGTAGGAGCTTTCAGGAGACACTGTCCCCAGCCAGAGGCAGCATATGCATGGGAAGGGTGGCAAGGGTCTCACCTGCTTCTTGCTGCAGCCGCAAACACACCACCTGTAGGTTTTCCCAGCCACCAGATCCACCTTGATAGGTGTCTTTAGGGCCACCACGGACTTGGCTGGGGTTTTAGGGAACCATCGGGCCTGTGACCAGGGAAGAAGATGGGGCTTAGAGTTAACCTAAACCCTGGAAGCACTGTGTCCAATTTCCTGCTTGCCCAGGTGTGTGGCAGGCTTCTGGGACCTTGATCTATCCGCTACCACCTGGCAAGGGCATCCCCCCACTTGGGGGGATATCCTAAGGTCCCTGACTTCGAGAGACAAGGGATTTCAATGCGATGCAGGTACTCCACTTTCACCTCAAACCCTGGTTCCCACCTGGATGCTGGCCCCAGGGCCAGGATCTTACCAACCTAGGGCAGGGCCACCTACACTCACAGCTTGGTTTGGTTCCCACCCTGTGCCCTCTGATCCACTCCGCCTCTCCCAGAGCCAGTGGGTTAACAGGAAGCAAGTGCTGGAGGATGGGAGCAAGGCCGTCCCTTCCTGGTTCCATTCCCAAGTCTCTGGCCTGGAAGTGTCTGGAACTAGGGAAGAGGAGGACGCTAGGGATACTCACCAGCCAGGAGGAGACGTCCTGCCTCTGGTACAAGCAGACGTGATTTGGAAAACAAAAATAAAATCAGTGGAGAGGGGAGGTCGAGGGAAGCCATTTGGGAGGGAAAAACGGACTGGCCAAAGGGGCACGGGAGAAACAAGACGGTAAGAAAAAGGGATTACAGGAGAAGGAGCCTTGCTGGGCAGGTCCCAGCACTTTGGCACTCGTTTGGGTAGAATGCAGAGGGAGGCGGACGCTCAGTGAAGGGCTGCAAAGCCCCAGGCGGCCAGGGAACTCAGGACCCTTCGCTGAGAGGCGGGGCTTGGAAAAGGGCAGGGCCTGGCCTGGGCTCCGCGGACAGTGGGCGGAGAGAGGCGGGGCCGGGCGGCCGGGGGTCTAGGCGGAGGCGAGAGAGGAGGCAGCCGCGCTCACCCAGGTGCGGAGCGCCGCGGGCCGCAGCATCTTCCTCACGCCGCCAACAGCCGCCGCTCTGGCCGCGCTGACTCCGCCCTGTCCGGGTCACTCGCCTTCTCCTTCTCCGCTCCGCCCCCGGCCTGCCGGGGACAGCCTCAGCCCGGAAGACACCGCCCCGCTGCGTGCTGATGGAGCTGGGGCCCGCGGTCCGGAAGCCCGGCAGGTGCCAGCCCGCAACCCGCGGCTGCCCTGGGGCGCGCCTCGGACCTCCCTTGTGCGCCTAGGTTAAGGCGCATCTGTGGATGCGGTGCGCAGGGAGCGCCCACGATGAGCCGGGCTAATCGGGACCATCGTCCCTCTCAGTCTAAGGCAGTTTCTAAGCGCAATGTGGGGACACCACATCACCCAGCCAGCTTGTTAGAAACAGTCCCGCCTGGCCGAGGCCTATGGGTTACACCGGCTGTTATCTGCATTTGCGTATGCACCGGGCATTCCAAATTCTCAAAGTGTCACAGACCATACCCCCGCCCTCCTCCCCCTGGGCCCCCACAATTGGCACCCAACTCTCCTTTCCCTTCTATAAAGCCAAAAGAAGCGGGATCTCTTTGGATTTTTTTTTTTTTTTTTTTGTAAAACATTCTTTTATTAAAAGAACAAGTGCTGTTTACGAACTGCCCTTCGTACAAATAACATCCGTTATACAAAGATACAAGATCTGGGTTATGCACAATTCCAGGCTTGGAGGTGGCATGGGGAGCATTGCCGTTTGGGCTGAGGATACAAAGGAGGTTTTAGAAAGAATGAAAAAGGAGCCCCTGGGTTTGCAATTTGTGGCTTTCCCTCCCTGCTCCCCTAGGAAGGGTCTGCTACATGGAAACAGGCTGGGATGGAAAGGGTGGGGGAGCCTGGGTTTGGATCTCCAGTCCCACCACCCAAGTCCCAAGTCGGGCTGGAGAAAGTGAACAAAGGACAGTGAGGCCACCCTTTAGTCCGAACTCTTTAGTAAATCAAGATCGATTCGCCTGGAGGGAGCTAGACATGCTTTTAATCTTGGTAGATATGGCTGGAGGGAGCCAGGGCAGTTTGGCCCCATCTTCCTCCAATTTCCCAGTTGAAGTTACCTCCATCTCTCTAGGCACCTCTCCCCAGAAAAGTAAGTTGGGATAAAGAACTGGGAACAAGCTACTTGCCCTTCACTCTGGCCCGCTCCACACCAAGGAAGTGCTGGAAGCTGGCAGAAGCCTGTGTTTGAAAAGCTGTCCCCATTTCCAGTTTGGGAAAGGGAAGTGCGACAGTTACTCCTTGGAACTGGCCCCATCTCCGACTCTCCTCTTTTGTCTAGCTAGGCCCTTCCCATTAGTCCAGGTCTCAGCATAAGGGCAGGCGTCCTTCATCAGCCTCAAGGTCAGGGCACCTGAAGGCAGTAGAAGACCCAGGAGCCTGAGGGAAAAACCTCACTAACAGGAAAAACTTTTTTTTTTTAAAGGCAACCCTTAAAGTGTCATTGTCTATGGAAAGGATCCATCAGCTCTGAGCTAGGACAGTCAGTGTTACATAGACACCCTCCCACCCTGGGCACAGCCCTGCACTCATACCATGTCTCACACAAGGACAGCCAGCCAGAGAGGCCATGCAGTGGGACAGGGAAGCTGAGGACCAGGAGGCCAGATCCTAAGGCTAGTCCTGGCTCTATCACTGAACACCTGCCCCTCCTAGACTTGTGAAGCCAGGAGTCAGCTCCAACAACCCCTAATGACAGGTCCCTTCCAGCTCCAACACCCACCAGTTGTGACCCTTTGGCTGGCATGGGCTCAGCATGCACACCCACTCATGTCTCTTTGCCAAGGGTGGCGACACACAAAGCTCCACTCATGCATTTTCAAACTCCACTTCTGCTCTGCAAACCACATCCTTCCTATCCCCTAGACTAAGAGCTCTACAAATCTGCATCTCTTCCCACCTCCATCCAAGCTCATTCTCGAAGAATAGACTGAGGCTGGAAGCGGGTGAGGTCATTGTGGCCATCCTCTTGCACCAGTGCTCTCCTGCTCCCTGAAGAGGCTCTTCAGAGCTTCCTATTATGCTTGGTCAGAAGGAAGTGCTGCCACCTGTCTCATACTCCCCTCCCCCGCAGGGGGGGTGGACAGCAGCACCAGCCCATGACCAGGGAAGCCCTTCTTCAAATCTAACCCAACTGCTTGCTGCAGCATTCCAGCCGGGGGGGACACTCGGGAAACACTTGGGAACACTCCAGCTCCAGCTCGGGAAAGCTGGAGAACAGATTTGTGGAGGTGAAGCAAGTAGGGCTGGGGAGGGAATAGTGGTGTACAGGGAGTGTCTTGGTTCCAGTGCACTAAGTCATTTGGACCCTACTTCCACACAGTGATCTTGGTGTGGAAGTCCTTCCCTTCCATCAGAACAGAAATCAGCTCTGATAGCTAGCCTTGAGCAAGGGCATGGATGTGAATAGGTGACTCTCCTAAGAATCTCTGAAGGTTATTTTGCTTTTTAGTGGCTTGGGGCAGGGAGTTAAAGAGCTTAATAGATTACAATGAATAAAATGCTGAATTCTATCATGTCTAACTGATATTTAGCATTAATAAAAAGTGAGTATTTCTGAGGTCATCACAACTGCCCCCTTCCCTCCCACCCCCAAGCCCTTGCAAGTGCCTAAGAAATTGCCTCTGAAGGATTCCCACCCACCCCATCATTAGCTCCCTAACATCTTACAAAGTCTTATCAACAGGAATATTAATATTATTTTCCATATCAGAAAAAAAAAAACAGTTGAGCAGCACAGGCAAAAATATATCTGCACTACATTTCTGTCATTGCCAAAAATATACACATCTTCTTTTCTTTATTTAAAAAAACCAACAAAAAATCCCAACGACAACAAAAACCCAAACATAAACACACACACAAAAATGCACACATGCAGAGAGACTGACAGGACATGAGCGTCAGGGAAAGCTGGAAATGCCAAGGAACCATCAACTCCACCCCAGTGCAAGTGAGACGGGGACATCCCGTCTTCCAGTGGCCCACCCAGCCTTTGCTGCCAAAGGCCCTGGGCAGATGGGGACTGCTTAAAGGTGAGAACTGCCCACAACACCCCAAGAAAATAGCTGGTGGGTGAGGAGACAGCTGTTAGGTCAGCTTAAGTGGCTCCCCTAGTTGGTGGGGTAGAGTGCAGGAGGGCAGGCTGGCTAATTCTGGGAGGGAGACTTTTACTAAAAGCGGCACTTCACCTCCCTTATCCCCTCTCCTAATCCCTGGGGTCCCCCTTGTGTCAGGGAAAAAGAACCAAACAACCAGTAGGGGAAGGGGGCCCAGGGGGCCCTGAGACCAAGTGGGGTCTGGAGGAGGGAAGGCAGGATATTACCCTGATTCAAAGCCCCTAGCCCCCAGTTACTCTCCAATACTGGAGTACTTTTCTGGTTTTTGCTAACCATTCATGCCCCTGAAAGGGGCCAGAGTTGGTGAGGGGGGAGGGTACAAACAAGAGCTGGGAGCTCCCCCCTCTGGTGCTGACCATTGTTCCTGTTTCTGCCCTTGCAGCCCCAGGTCCAGGGGAAGACACAGACACACACACACACACACACACATGCGCAGACATGCACTCACACTGTTGAGTCAGCCAGCTCCAACTCCCCACCCTCCGCACTCCTCAAGCCAATAGTGCAAACAAGGGACAGGGCGCCAAGGACAGCGAGGACCTCCCTATGCCCCACCACTGGGGCCACAAGAGGTGCAGGAGGCCTGGCCTGGGTTTGATGCTGTCTTGCCCTTCCTCAGCTCCCCCTACATCTGTGGGCTTTTACAAGCTCAGCTTGTGACCCTTGGTGAGGGGGAGGGACAGTGAGAAACAGTCAAAGGGATCCCTTCTGCCATTTGCCCAGATTGGGAAGAAACTGCAGGTCAAGTGGGGCCAGCCCTTCTTCCATGAAGACCTCCATGCAGGGACAGGCCTAGGTCTACCCTCCACTGCTCCCCTTTCAAGTGCTGATCTGTTTTATGTGGTGGGTCCAACCAACCCCCCACTTATGCTATGGCCCACTTTGCTCTCTGGGGGACCTCAAAACATTTGCTGAGGGTGGGGACTCCTAGGCAGGCTTGGAGCCTGTCCTCCCACAGAGCCTCTCGCAAAGCAGACAGTGCAGACAGGGGATGGGGATGCAGAGGGAAGGGGCTCCCCTCCCAGTCTCGGTCCTCGCACCAGGAGCCCCCAACACACCCTGGGCCTCAGCACAGGCTCTGGGCCAGGGTTCTTCCAGTGTCTGGGCCCAGATGCCTGCTCCAGGCTAGAACCCCTTAAGCCAGGATCTGTCCCCTCCATTTAGGGGTCAGGAGGGGTACAGGTAGATTTAGCCTTTTTCCTGGTTGGCTGAGGCTCCTTTGTCAGCGGTCTGGAAAGAGAGGAAGGGAGGCTGGGGATTTTGGAGTTGTCTGGCCTTAATGCCCACCTACGACCAGCTTCCTGGGACAAGATAGCTGGTACAAGTGCAGAAAGGGAGGCGGACTGAAGAGTCCTGCCTGGGCTCTGGCAGGTGCATGGGTAGGGAAGTTGTGAACACATGCCAGCCAAGACTGGCTTCCTGAGCTCAGGTTGTATCCATCCCCTCAGAAGGACAAGAGTCTCTTTTCCACTGGCCCCCCTGAAGGGGCAACTTTTTCTAAAGGGTAGCTCAGAAAAGAAATGGCCTTTCTAATTGGTCTTCCAGAGGAAGGATGTTTTCCAATTGGTCCTTTTACTATTAGCCCCTGCTCAGAGTGGACCATTTTGGCTCTGTAGGAGGGCACCCATGTGGAGCAGAGGCCCTGGGTCTGGAGCAGGGCTCCTGTCTAACCTGGGGGTTGCTGCCTTTCCCTTGCTGATGCATCTGGTGGTCTATCTTCTGAAGGTCCATCTCTGCCCATCCCTCAGAAGGGAGACAGGAAGGCCCTGGATCCCTTACTCACCCCTCCTTTGGGGCCACTGCCACTGCTGTCCGCCCCTGACAGGCTGAGGAAGGGGTTGGTCTGGGCAGTGAGGACTGGAGGTCCGCCTGCAGCCGCAACTGCTGCAGCTGCAGCGGCTGCCGCCATGAGACTGGTGTTGTTGCCAAGTGAGGGGGCCACAAGGGCTCCAGCGGGCAGCAGAGGCGGGGCAGATGCCGCAGGCAGCAGGCCAGGGGTGCCTGCTGATAGCAGCGGGGTGGAGCTTCCTGCCAGCAGGCTGGCCATGGGAAGTTGGGAGCCCCCAGCCATCTGCAGCCTCTGCAGCTCCCGCTTCTGCTGGATCTGCTGGATCATCTGGTAGACAACCGTCTGGTGCTCCTGCAAGGAGGCCAGGCTGCTTATGACCAAGGTCCCCACTGTCTCTCCCTGCTGTCTACCTGCTGGTCCTGGGCTCTATCCCTATCACCAGAACCATGAAGCAGGAGACAGGGGAGATGGTCAAGGTTTTGTCTTTAACTTCCTACTCTGGGCCTCACTCTCCCCATCTGGACAAGAAAATGGTTGCACACCATCAGTGTCCATCAGCTGGGCACTGTGGACCAAGTGTATTATAATTAACAAACATCTCTGGACCAGCCCACTCAATCAGTTCCTCAGTTACTATGACAACCACAAATGCTCCCAGGGGTGGTATCACCTCAAGATGAGAAACAATAAATGAAGTCAATAGTTTTCAACTCCTCTTTTTAGTTTTAAGAATTGCTCATTTTTAGCCAGGCATGGTGGCACACGCCTATAATCCCAGCACTTTGGGAAGCTGAGATAGGAGAATCGTGAGTTCAAAGCCAGCCTCAGCAATGGTGAGGCCCTTCTAAATGTTTTATTTAGAGATAGGGTCTCATTGAGTTGCTTAGGACCTTGTTAAGTTGGTGAGGCTGGTGTTAAATTCGCAATCCTTCTGCCTCAGCCTCCCAAGCCACTGGGATTACAGGTGTGCGCCGGACCCAGCTGGTAGCAAATTCTTTTTTTTTTTTTTTTTTTTTTTGGTATCAGTTGTTGTCCTCAACCACTGAGCCACTGAGCCACATCCCAGTGTTTTTCGGTGGTTAAGCGCCCCTGGGTTCAATCCTCAGTACCAAAAAAAAAAAAAAAGAATTGCTTGTTTTTGTTTTGAATAAGTAAAGCAGTCTCAGTGTTCTGAAACTAAAATAATTATATCAAAGTTTACTTTAAGAAATATTCCTTCTGGGCTGGGGCTATAGCTCAGTGACAGAGCATTTGCCTAGCATGTGTGAGGCACGAGGTTCCATCCTTAGTAGCGAATTAAAAAAAAAAGTACGGGGCTGGGATTGTAGCTCAGTGGTAGAGCACTTGCCTCGCATGCGTGAGGCCCTGGGTTCGATCCTCAGCACCACATACAAAGCAATAAAATAAAGACATTGTGTCCATCTACAACTAAAAAAAATTTTAAAAAAAAGTACGATGTCCATCTACAACATCAAAAAAAATTAAAGAATAAAGAAATGTTGCTTTAAATAATTAAAAAAATCTTGTCCTATTCCTATTCTCTCTTTCTAATGTTTCTTTATATGAAAATGTTTATTTTTCCCGTTTTCTCAACTCCATCCTTCTTATCATTATTTATTTACTTTGGTGCTGGAATGGAACCCAAGGCCTCTCAGCTAAGCATGTGCTATACCACTGGGACACACACCCAGCCCAACTTCCTCATTTTTAAAAGTGAAACTCCTTCCTCCAAAGCAAATCTCAGAGGAACCCAACATGATGTATACCCGAAAGAACCTGCTCTGGTTGAGACTGTCACCTGTTCAGGCACCTTTCCACTAAGTCCCTGTAATTCCTTCTCACTGAAGATCTTTGGGGCTGGGATCAGAATGCTGTTACTGAACCTGCCACCCTATATACCCTCTCACTGGGACATGATCTGGGGCTACCACAGCATCCCTTTCCCAATGCCTGATGGGTGACCTTGAGAGTAGTCTTGTCCCCTATCCCCCCCACCAGTCCCACAGGCTCAAAATCCACTCAGCCTGAAGCCCCCACTCCACCGCTGCCCTCCCTGGGTTGGCCCAGGTCCTCTGAGATCTAGGAAAAGGGGGAACACAGGGCTGCTGAGGAGCCAGAGAAGGGAGGAACATTACCGGGGTGAGCTGTGGGGAGGCGAGGAGCTGCTGGAGCTGCTGGAGCTGCTGCTCTTGCTGCTGAAAGAGGTGTCTTTGCTGCTCGGTCAAGCTGAAGCAGGGGACACAGGGACCATGGGGAAGGTGCAGGGAAGCATTCCTCCCCAGCCCTACAAGCCCCAGACCCGGGTGAGGAGAGGCAAGGGGTGCAGGTTTAGAGGACAGAGCTCAGAGGGTAAGGGGACAAGGGCACTGCAAGATGGGAAGACCTAAAGTGGCAGTTGGGTGAGAAAGACTTGGCCCTGGGCCACTTGTACCCAGAGGCACTCAGGGCTGACAGTCTAGGGAATCCCTAGAGACCCAGAGATGACTAAGACTGTATACCCTTAGGGCCAGAGGACATGTTTCCCTTTGGGGGATTTGGGTGTTTGGGGGGAATCCCTCCCAGAGCCAGCCTCCCCACGCCCCTCCCCAGGGCTGAACTCTCCCTCACCTGTTGAGACAACCTGGCAGCTGCAGCGTGGGGGCCCCACCAGCCTGGCTCAAGCCTGCAGGGTTGGGAGCAGCAGCCCCATTCAACCCCCCCAGGAGCCCATTGAGGGGCAGGCCCCCACTGCCTGTGAGCCCCCCCAACAGCCCTTCAGCCATGGGCATGGCCCCCAGCCCTGCTGCCCCAGATGCCCGGCCCAACCCATTCTGCGGCTGTGGCGGGAGTGGGAGCGGGGCAGGGGCCCCAGGCAGGGCTAAGGGCAGAGTGGCAGGGCTCTGCTGGAGCAGGGGCAGCGGTGGGGGCGTGCTGTGGAAGGACAGCGATGAGCTGCTGCGGCTTGGGCAGCCTGAGTGTGGGTCCTGGGGAGGGAGGGAGAAGGGAGTGGTCAGACAGAGGGCAGAGGGCCAGCAAGAACCTTCTAGCCCCCAGCCCAGACCCACCAGCACTCTCATAGAGTACAACCACCCAGCCTCATCCCAGGCACCCTGGCCCAAGATGCGGGCCCAGGGATGAAAGCTACAAATCCAGTCTTTATAAATCATGTTTACTGACCACTTCCTGGGGGGCCTGGTGCCCCTCATCATGCTTGCTGAATAATGAACAATAGTAATGATAGTGACCTTCCAGGGGACCAGATCTAAGGGTTAGTGCTTGACTTTTGCTACCTTGTTATTCCCATCTTACATCTTACGAATGAAGCCACTGATTTTTAGGTTAAGAAATTCTGTAGGAGAGTGCTACAGCTGGAGAAAGAGGCTCAGGTTCAAACCTATGTCCAAAATGCAATGGCTTGGGTGACCTTGGGTTCAACCTTAGTTTACTTATTCATTACCTGCAGATAACAGTAGCACCACTCCATAAGACTATCATAAAGACTAAATAAACCAATGCTTTAAAATTTCAGGGCATGATAGAGGGCAAGAATACAATTAATGTTGGTTATTTTTATGATTATGACTGCCTGAGTCACACAGTCAGTAAGTAGCAAAGAAAGAATAAGAACCCAGTTTGTTGATTCCAATAATAACCACAATATAACAATAGCAACTGCTATTCCAACCACCACCAATTATACAGGGATTATTTTGTGTGAGGCACTATAATAAACCCTTCAAACACTTCTCAAAGGCCCTTCCTAACCACTTTATATCCAAGAAGAATCCCTCCCCCAGTCTTTCTTACAGCCCTCAATTTACTTCCATCTTAGCACTTCTCCTGCTTTGTAATTATTTACTGTTTTCTTGGATTTAGCCTATCTTCATGAAGATTGTGTCAGTTTTGCCCACTGACTGCTTGGCAAGTGCCGGGAACTAAAGCAGGCACCTAATAAATATTATTTGCTAAAGGAATGAATGAACCAATCGATTAACTGCTCAGCAAATCACTTCACTGCCCAGTCTCCAATAGTTGCAGGGTAGAGATGGGACCTGGAGGACCTTGAGCCTCCCCCGCCCGCCCACTCTTCCCTGACCCCTCCTCGTTGTGCCCACCTCAGAGGATGTGGACAGTGAGTTGTCCAAGCCAAGACTGTTCTTCCCCGGAGGGCTCTTGCTGGTGCTCAAGGAGTCGCTGCTGCCGGCTGAGGGAGGAAGGGCGGTCAGGGGCTGAAGTAGGGCCGTTGGAACCGGCAGGGACTTCCACTCCCGAGCTGGGCTGGACGCCCTCACCTTGGGGAGGCAGGCCATAGGGTCCAGGGACAGGGCCGTTGGCGGAAGGCAGGGCTGCAGGCAGGGCGGGGAAGGGCACAGAGAGCTGCACGTTGAGAATCTGCAGCCGCTCCTTCTTGGCCGTCAGGCTCAGGATCTGCTCCTGCAGCCGCTGGTTTTCCTTCTGCAGCGCGTGCAGCGCCTTCAGCATCTCCACGACTGCAGAGAGGGCGAGGGAGCCTGAGGCCCGGCGCTGGGCGGGCGGGGCGAGGCGGAGCCTGGGGCGGGGCTTGGGGCGGGGCCTGAGACCTCCAGGAGGCTGCGCCAGCCTAGCGAGCAACACAGGTGAACTCCGGGAGGAGAGACTGGGGACCTGAGCTGTGAGGGGCAGGACGGGACCTGATACCCACTAGACTGGATGAGAAGCAGGAGGAAGTAGGAGTTTGGGAAGTTCTGGGGCCAGAGGCCGCGAAGGTCAAAGGCCGCACGCAAAGGAAGCGGGGCCGGATCTGACGAGGGTGACAGGTGAGGCCCGGGGCTGGCGGTAGTCCAGGCGGGACGCAGCCTAGAGGTGGAACTCTAAAGAGGTTGGGGCCCTCAGGGAGAAAGGTGAGAGGCGGGAGCCCTAGGGCAGGTCTCTCAGCCCCGCGCCGCCCCTCCTCACTGTTGACGCCGGCCTCCCCGTCGCCCTGCTTCTCCAGCAGCTGCTCCATATTAGTCGTTCCCGGGGCCGCAGGGTCTAACTGGACGCCCCCGCAAGGTGCGGATGCTGTCTGATCAAAGAGTGCAGGGAGACTGCTGATGGGGGACCTGGGGTCGGAAGAGAAACTGGGTTAAGGCTCACCTCCCGCCCCACTCCAGGCTCCTCCCTCCCCGCTCAGGGCTTCCACTTCGGCCCCTTCGGTCCCCGCCCTCTCCCATGCCCGTCCCTCAGCCCCTTCTCCCTCCAGGGTCCCTCCGGTCCCGCTCCCAGCTACCCCCTCCCAAGCCGCCGCCCCCTCCCTCACATGGAAGACAGACTCTCCTGGGGGGAGGTTCCCCGACATCGGAAGCTGCAGTCCTCCAGGTCTGGCTCTTGGAAGGAGAAGGGAGAAGAGGGATCAGCAAAGGGGAGCCGTCAGCCTCAGGGTCCCGGCCCACTAGGTGGGTGCAGGATTTGGGGCGTCAGCGAAGACCCCCTTCCCCAGGATCCCCAATCTCAGACTGGCAGTTCAAGTTGCTAAAACGCTGAGACTTGGCTTGGAAGCCCTGCCCTTTGAGATGTTCTCTTCCCCTTTCTCGAGGGCTCTTGCTGCCTGACTACTTCCAGGTCCACCTCCCAATTTCTTTCCAGTGAGCTCTGGAGTTACAGAAATTTGAGATTGAGACAAACCTAGGTTGAATTCGAACCCAACACTACCTTTTGGGTGACCTTGGGCTCATAACTACCTCCCTGAAGTGATTTTATTAGGATTAAAATAATGTGAAAAAAATAAATGTGAAGTGTTTGGCTGGAGTGGTTTAGCTGGCATGCAGCAAGCCCTTAATAACTGGCACTATGATAATTAGCATTGAATGACTGCCCCCCCCCCCTTGGGATGACAAGAATCATCAAACCCTTGGGCACACTAGGCAAGTGCTCCTCTATCACTCAACACAATCCTCAGGCCTTGAATTTTTCTTTTCTTTTTGTTTTTTTTCTTTTGATACTGAGAATTGAACCCAGGGGTGCTTTACCATTAAGTTATATCCTGTCTTTTTTATCTATCTATCTATCTATTTATTTATTTTTGAGGCAGTATGTCTACTAAGTTGCCCAGGCTGGCCTCAAATTTGTGATCCTCTTGTGCCTCAGTCTACTGTGCTGCCAGGATACAGGCATCCACCACGACACCTAGCTTGGATGACTTACTATATTCATAGACTCTGAAGTCAGGAGGCAAAACTTTGTTGCATCACAGAATCTTGCTTTGGGTCTAACAATCACCCTACTCTGTTGGGTCTTAAAAATGTAATCAACTTTGGCCCTTTAAGGATTACCTGAACAGGCCTCCTAGAGATAAGCCCCAGCCCCTAGGCTGACAGGTGGTGTCTCTGCACCAATCATCTTTCTGGGGCTGGGCTGACTCTCCAGGGAGAGGGCACGGAGCTTGCAGCCCGCCCCCTTAACTCCTAAAAGCTGGGAAAGCCGGGAGCCCAGCTGTTGTAACTGCCAGTCCCAAACAGCATGGAGAAGCAGCCAAGGGCACAGCTGCAGTGTAAAAGCACTGAGTTTGGGGTCAGGAGCTCGGTCTTTGCACTCTGGCTCTGTCATTCCCTATCTCGGCTACCTTGAGCAAGTCATTTCTCTCCGCCTTTTTCTTTCATGAAATGGAACAGTAATTCTGCCTTGCCTTGCCCCTTCACTGAGTTTTAAGGAAAAATGTCCCTTGGTTTGTTGTGTGTGAAGTTTTTTGTTTTGTTTTCTGCAGAGTGAGCAATGGCCAGAGGGAGGGGGCAGCCAGCAAGCCTGCACATCCTTTTTGGGTTCACATTCCTCAGGCCTTTAGGAAGAAAGGGGAACAGGATGAGACTCACTTACCTGTGTGGCTGCTCTCAGCTGGGGTGAGGAGGGGGTTAACAGCGCCCATAGAGGTTCCAAAGATGTGGGCAGAAGGGAGGCTGAAGGTAGAGCCAGCCAGAGAAAACACCTGAGGGAAGGAGGGAGAATCCAGCCTGGTGGTTATTCTTGGATCTAGGGCACAACTGTATGCTGGGGTGGTGGGGGATGAGGCATACTGGGAGGAGAGAAGATCAGAGAGAGGGGAAGCTCTGGTGGCAATCAAGCCCAACCTTTTGAATTCCCACACAGGGCTGTGTCCTGGCAGTTTGTCCCCCACCTGCCCAGGGAAGGAGCCAGGAGTTAGGTCTCACCTGAGTGGTGGAGATGGAAGCAGAGGAAGAAGGGAGGGTGCTGGTGAATGGGGAGCGGCTGAGGCGGGGCAGGGCTGAGGTCCCTGGTGGCCCCAGCAAGCTGGAGGAGAGGGGTGTACTGCAGACAGCCCGCAGCATCCCGCCACCATGGGAGATAGGGTCCTTATTACTGGTGTAGATGCCTAAAAGGAATGAGGACACAGAGGGAAGAGTACAGTCACCTTCCACCCCAGACTGCTCTTCAGTCCTGGCTGGGACAGGTCTCTCCAGACAGTACTCTCCCAGGATCTGGCCACGCACACCAGTCTAACCCTCTTACATGGTACTTGCTATGTCATCTTACTAGGCTGCCCTGTCCAGATCAGGGCAATGCTTAGCTTTCTAATTCCTTCCCAAAATGTGAGCCCCACTGGGGCAATCTACCCCAATCTCTCCCACTATAACCATACAGAAGACTGGTATAGTGGAGTGTTTTAGAGGTGACTATCATTCTATCTTTTATTTCTGTTCTTTGGAGCAGTTTTATCACATTTCCTTCTGACTACATCTTTATGCCTGTCCCCTCACAAGACTGGCTCAGCCCTGAGATACTCTCTGTCTCCAGGGGTCACTAACCTGCCCCCAACAGTGGGGACTCGAGGCTCAGGCTGGGCAAACTCCCGGAAGGCCCAAAGGTGCGGGAGGCCAGACCTCCCAGGCCAGAGCTGACCAGGGAGCCTCCAGAGAAGGGTGAGGCAGCAGTGGCGGTAAAGCCAGCCAGCTGGGCACCGGGTAAGGAGGGGGTAGCCAGGCCCCCAGCACCCTCCTTGTTCCGGCTGCCCTTGGGACGGCCTGGCCCATGTCGGCTCTTCTTGCTGGCTTTGTGCTTCTTCTCCTTCAGGCCTGTCTCAGGGGTTTCCTCAGCAGGTGCAGGGGTAGCATTCAATGTGGGCATCCGCTTGTGGGTGCCTGCTGAGGCCCCAGACCCCGAAATGTGGGGAGATTTATAGTCCCCAGGGGAGGGGGCCCGGGCCCGGCCTGAGCTGGAGGTGGTGGTGGAGAAGCGCATGATGGGCCCAAAGCCAGAGAAGACCACCTTCTGCTCAAAGAGGTCAGCCTTGGGGGGTTCAGGGGCTGAAGGTGAGGGAGGGGCTGACGGGGTGGGGACTGTGGGCTTGGAGTACTTGTCATCCTCTGACTGCTCCAGTTTGGGGAATGTGGAGAAGTCAGGGGAGCTCTGCAGGGATGAACCTGTGTGCAAAGGGAAAGGGAGTTACAGCTGGACTGCAGTTCCCCTCTCCCTCCCGCTCCACATGCAGGGCACACTGTGAGGAGAGCTCTGACTGGGGAAGGGGGAAAGCCTGGCTACTTGGCAGAGCTCTGCCTATCTCCGTGTTGAGATGAGCACCCCCACCTCCAGCCTTCCCTTTGGCAACACAGTGGGAAAAAAGGAACTCCCACTCCAGTGACCTCACTGGATACCTGCAGTTCATAGGAAATAACACTAATGGTCATGGTCGTGCTTTAAAAATGGCCCCTTGCAGTACAAGTGTAGGGGACAGTGAATATTGTAGAGTTGGAGGGCAGGTCCTCTGAGAAAGGAGAGTTCCACTTCAAGAGGGAATGTGGAAGGGATAGCTGGGTGAAGAGTCACTGGGTAGGAATCCTCTACCACTAGTTTGTAAAACTAAAGCAGTACAAAGGCTCTTGCTAGAAAGGTGCAGGGCAAGAGGCCATTCCCAGCCTGCTCCAGGATGCCACACTCACCTGCAGGCTGGAAGGGCCCCCCAGAGGAGGAAGAAGAGGAAGAAGAGGAGGAGGAAGTGGAGGTAAAACTGCTCACACCCTTCCCACTGCTCAGCTTCTTCCCCTTATGACTCAGGCTATGGCTGGAAGACTTTTTCCCCTTTGAGTCCCTGCTGCTCTCGGAGGTCTCTTGAGTGCTGGCCTCATGGTGGGAAGAGGAAGCTGAGGAGGAGACCTGAGGGAGGGGAGGACAGAGGAAGACTCAATGCCAGTTGCCCAGTTGGGCTCACCCTGACTTGGGAGTGAGGCAGGAGGGACAGGCCCTGGGCTCCTGAGAGATCCCAGAGTCAGCCTCAGGAAGGACTTCTATGCACCCCTGAACCACGGAGAGGGGAGGCAGCTGTGGAATTCCCAGGAGATAAAGAAAACTGTGAACCCAAGAAGGTATCTGTCCTTCACTTCAGGCAGGAAGACAGAGGGCAAAGGAGAGAACGGGTTTGTTCTCCAGTTCACCTGGAGGTTCACTCATGCAAATACTTTTAGGCCTGAGAGGACTGCACCCAAGCTGGGAAGTGGCATGGGCAGGGAAGAGGTTAAGGAGAATGGGCCTCTCTGGGCCCAGCCTTAGGGGCTGTAGTTGCCGTTACTCCTTCTCTGCCCCCCCCCAAGTCAGTGGCCTGGCTTTTGCCCCATTCTCTGACAATTTCAGGTTCTTTTTTTTTGTAAATTTTTTTTTTTAGTTGTAGATAGATACAATGTCTTTATTTTTTATTGCTTTGTATGTGGTGCTGAGGATCGAACCCAGGGCCTCACGCATGCGAGGCAAGCAATCTACCGCTGAGCTACAATCCCAGCCCCCAATTTCAGGTTCTTGAGAGACAACCTGAGCCCTCTCCCTGGAGAGCCTATCTTCACTCTTCACAAGAAACTGCTCTTCCTTCAAACTCCAGCTCAGAAGCCCCTACTTCTATGAAATTTCCCTCATACCCAAGATGGAACAAGTCACCCTGCTTTCTTATTTCCAGGGCACCATGTGTCCCACAATCACATGTCAACAGTTGCCATTCTGCACTGAAATGGACTATCCAATGTCTGAGGCCCCAGCAACCTCGGAGGGCAGCGGGATGGCAACTGGAGGAGCACGGGCCCTCGGGCCCTCGAGTAGGGGAGGGGTGAGCCTGGCAGGCTCTGCCCTTTACTGCCAGGTTATGTCATGTGGTCTCTCAACCTCGCTGAGCTCTAGTGTCCTCAAGGGGTGAATTATGAATACTTGGAATGTTATGAGGGACTTCAGGCCAAAGACATGATGGGGGTCAATAAATGATGGTGGCAGCTGCTATTAATACCCAGCAGACAGTGCTATGTAGTGGGTAAGAGCATGGACCTCCACGCCAGACTCCCCGGGTTCAAAACCTAACTCCATCACTTACTAGCTGTGTGTTTTTAGGCAAATTACTTCACTTCTCCATGTTTCTGCTTCTTTACTTTTAAATGAGGTTAATACAGTATCTACTTCTTTGGACTATTTTGAGAATTAAATGAAGCATTCCCATGTACTCTTTCTATTCCCCAGTTCTAGAAGAGTGCCTGGCATGTCTAAGGTCATGTTTTGTATGACCCCTGGGGAAGGCACTTTTTCTCCTGGCAGAGACCAGGTATTCAGTAAATGGTGCTAAATGAACAAATGCTAGAGGAAGAACTGATGGGAAAATGAGAGCCTCCCCACACTGCCCCTCCCTGGGTGGAGCCCTGGTCTCTGTCTTCTTTGTTCTTTTCAGCAGCTGGAGTTCTGAAGGGAGCCAGATGTGGTTCTGAGAGCAAGGGAAGACAGGGGCTGGGGGGAAGGGGAGCTGCAATGCTGGGGCGGGTGAAGGGGGATGGGCAATGGGCAAAAATCTCTGGCATGTTCAGGGGACACCCAGTTACTGGGGGAACTCCCATATCTTTCCACCTGCCTGCAGGCCCCTGGAAAGGTCAGAGGGTATGAATGACAAGCTTTTCCAGGTGAGCCCTGGTAAGCAGGGAGGGGAGAGGGTTACTGGGACAGTTACTACAGCAACATCACCCTGGAAACCTGATACCTGAACCTCCTCTAAGATGCCCAGAGCTCTGCCAAACATCTGAGGTAGGATGGAGATGACTGGCAATAATGGGACAGGAGGAAGCAGTTTCTCCAGACCCCAGGGGTTCTTCTTTCAGGAGGAGGGCAGGTTGGAGCCAGAGCCAGGAGGGCTGTTCTGGCTTGGATTAGCAACTCCCTGGCTTAGGGTAGGGTCAGCCTGTTGCTTCTCCAGATGTCCATTTCTGGAGGCAGGCCTGAATACCACACCCCTGCTGGGAAGGGTGGGAATGAGGATCCCAGGGTACTCTCCTGGGGCCTGCCCTCCTTGTCCCCATAGCCAGCACTTTCAGCCCTTCTAACCTACTTGGAGTGGGATCTGGGTGAAAAAAAAGGGTGTCCTCCCAATGGTAAAGGGGCCCTCTACCTGTCTCTGGAGGGGTGGATCCCAAAACTTGGAGAATAGATCTGACTGTTGTACCCTGACTCTCTTTAGAGAAGAGCCCAGTGTCGAGGCCCTTTCTGGACAGAGGCAGCCAGCAGGCAGTGGTACTTCCACCCAACCTCACCCTTATGATTGGTCAGTGCTTGGTGGAGCTGAGGAGTTCAGGTCCCTTCTAGTCTAGAAGGAGAAGGATGGGATCCTAGGGAGGGGAGTGACATTAACCAGAAGCTAGGAGAGGGTGCTCAGGCAGGTCCCTGGCTCACCCTGAGCCCTCGCACTTGCCCCCTAACTCACTGCCACCCCAGAGCAGCACACCATCCCTGATGAATGTGGGCAGCAGTACCTTGTCAGCAGTGGGGACCACAGGCGGGGTGAGGATGCTGGGCGGGGACTCAGGCCGCTTCTTGTGCTTCTGTTTAAGGCGTTCTTTGTCCTTTCGACTCTGGGGAGGGAAAAGTAACCAGATATTGATACTGGGAATCATCTGGGGGAGGATAAACATGACTCCTCAAGGATGGAACTTATTGGGAGTCATCTCCTCCTGTGGAAAAATGGGATTCTCCATGGACAGGAGTGGCTTAAGCAAGGTCCTCTAAATGCCACGAGCCCCTCCGCCTCATGTTCCCTGCCTGCTAAAAATAGCTTGTCCCATTATCACACCAGTGACACAGAACACCACATGTAAGAGCATGCACCAGCAAGGGTATCTCCCAGGGACACAGAGCTGTGTAGAGGGACAGGCGCCCTGCAATATGGCATGAGGGAACATAGGCATGTGTATTTACTAACTGGGTTGGCACATGGCTAGACTGTGGAAACATACACAAATGTGCAGGGCCACATGTCTGGGGCTTTGGGGTCACAGTCATGTCATGGGAAGGACATGGAGGAATCATACAGACTCAAAAAGTACAAGGAAGCCAGGTCCCATCTTGCCCTCCCTATCACGGTTTACTTCCTCACCCCCCTCAGTGGCCTCAGAGGAAGGAAGGGAGCAGGATCCAAGAGCTGGAGGCACCTGTGGTAGCTTCTGGAAAGAGGCATATGTTTGAGAGTGTGTGGGTGGGACAGTGGAGGAAAAGACTTCACCTTCTTCTGGCCCCTCTCATGGTGAGTAGGGTGCTTCTCCTGCTGGGGGGATGGTGAGGCTGACCGGCTCCTCCTGCCAGAGATGAAGCCACTGCTGCCTCCCCCTGTGCCGCCTCCACTGCTGCCACCACTGCTGCCTCCTCCTGCTCCTGCTCCTGTTCCTGCTCCACCACTGCTGCTGATGTGCCTGGATGTCTTCTAGGGGAGAAAATTGAGAGGAACTGTCAAACTCTCCTCTTGCTAGCTTAGGAAAAGGTTCCTGGAGGTTGCATGATCCAGGGCCAGTCCCATCTGCTCTGTCATCACTAAGAGGACTTTGTGTCCTCTGTGCTGCTCTGCTCAGCCTGGAAATCCTAGAACTTTCCCGGCTGGCTCATCAACCTATAGATTCAACAATTGAGATTCCGAAAAGGCAGATTCCCTGGCCAGGCCTGGTGGAGGTGGCCCTGGGGCCCAGGACCCAGGGCCTCTTGCTTTCTACCCAACTCCTTCCTAGTACCCTCTCATCCTGTCTTGGGCAAACTGAGCCCCAGCCTACTTCTACTTTCCCTTGGGTAGAGGCTGTGCAGGTGCCCTTGTGGGGAACCTCTGCTTCCCTACATGCCACATTCCATCCTTTCCTCATGTACTTCACTCCAGCCATTGCCCCTTCTCCCTTGCTCCTAACTCTTCCCCTCCACCAAACACAGGGGTTTCTCCTGTGCAAGACATATGCTTTTTTTTTTTTTTTGGTACTGGAGATTGAACTCAGGGGCACTGAGTTCAATCCCACTGAGCCACATCCCAGCCCTATTTTGTGTTTTATGTAGAGACAGGGTCTCACTGAGTTGCTTAGTGCCTCCTCGTTGCTGAAGCTGGCTTTGAACTCGCAATTCTCCTGTCTCAGCCTCCCTAAATGCTGGGATTACAGGCTTGTGCCACCACGCCCAGCTGAGATATGCTGCTTTAACCTGTGAAATAAACATCAACAGCAAAATCGAAAAACAAGCTGGGCGTGGTGGCCCATGTCTATAATCCCAGTGGCTCAGGATCATGAGTTCAAAGCCAGTCTCAGCAAAAGTGAGGCACTAAGCAACTCAAGAAGACCCTGTATCTAAATAAAAAAGAAAATAGGACTAGGGATGTGGCTCAGTGGTGATATGGCCCTGAGTTCAATCTCCAGTATGCTCCCCTCCCCACTAAAATAAACAAAACCCAAACAGCACTCTTGCTGCCTCTCCTTACAAGCCTGAGCTACCTCCTCCTCCCTCCACTACTAAGGTACTCCCCTTTGCCTGGTTCCAGGCTTGTAGCTGCTCCCTTTAAGGTCACCAACTACCTCCCAAAGGCCAAATCCTAAGGCTAACTTCAGGCCTCACCAGTCTATACCCTCCCCTATGGCTCCCTTCACACCTTGGTGTATTCTTCCTGTGGATAACTTGAGAATTCTAGACCCAGCCTTATAAACTCAGGCTGTCTCAACTATCCCGCTGGGGGTCTGATAGCCACCCAATCTGAATGTCTCCACTTGACAACTCTGCAAACCAAACCAACCTACTTTGTCCTAAGTCATCATTAAACCCTGAAAGTAAGGTGATCATATAATTTACAACCCAAATCAGAACATTTCTAAGAATGAAAGAGGGGAGCTATTAATCATTATACCAGGAAAACAGGCACAAACCAAGAATGGCTGGAGCAAACCAGGACACACACCCTAAAGAGGCCAAATGCATCCTGTCTTCAAGGTACCCCCAAGTGTTCAAGCTCTATCCACTGAATCTCTAGAGCCTGGATCCTGTGTCAACCTTACCTCCTGCTTCTCAGCATCCCCTACATTTAGGCAAGTCTACCTAGAATGGCTCTAGCATCCAGCCTCATCCCTCTATCCCCCCTCCTCGCAGCTGTCTCCCTGCCTCCAGCCTCGGCCCTTCCAATCCAGCTCCATGGTAGCTGCCAGGGTAATCTTCCTAAAAAACAAATCTGATCATGTTACTCTCCACTTACAAGCTTTCCAAGCCTGTGGCCTGGAAGGAGGAGGGGCCCAAGCCGCAGCTTGGCTCTACAGACACCTCACAGCTTCTGGAACATGCAAATCTCTCCACAGACATGCAATAGCACCCTTCCAGCCTGGGGCAGAAGCAGGCTCAGTTCTCATCTCCTGCTCTGGTCCCACCAAGCACTCTGTTCTCCTGCTCATGCATGCTCTGTCTCATCTCAGACCTCTGTCCACACTAGTCCCTCTGTCTGGGTCTCATTTCTTTCTGTGCTTGTTTGACAGGTTCCCGAGGACTTTTGAGATCAGACTGCCTATTCTGAAATCCATCCACCAGCTGTGAGGTAAGTTACATGACCTTAGGGAGCCTTAATTTATGCATCCATGAAATAGGGACAATATGGCATGCCTAGTACTTAGGGTTGTTGGGAGGACCACAAAAAATAACCTGTGTCGAGCACTTGGTATAAAGGCTTAAGTACAGTAGATATTCACTCCCACACAATTGTTGGCTCTTATTTTTATTTCCAGCTCCACTTAGCTTAAAGGCTCCCTTGTCTTTGAAGCCACCCAGACTGACAGGCAAGGTCTGAACTCTGTCTTCTAGGATGGGACTACTTGGTTCAGCTCTGGTTCATACCCCTTCAACTGTAAATTATTCCCTATCAAAGAGGGAGCTCCTCAGGGTTAGGGACTGGGTTCTTTCCACCTCCCAGAACGAGGCAGGGCCTGGTCCAGAGCCCACACCCTCTAAACCTCCACTGACAGACCCACTTGTATGCTGGCAGACCAGATGGGACTCACCATCTTGCTGAAGTGATATTTGCAGTAGCCACAGTATTTGACATTGTCGACCTCCAGTACTTCTTCCTCACATAGCAGGCCTGCCATTTGGGCACTAAGAGAGGGAGGTCAGGTGAGAAGGGAGTGGCCACAGACCAGAGCAGCCACCTCCTCTTCCCTTCCTAGACCCCTACTTAAGTGAAGCCCAGACTATCCAAGGAAGCCACTGCCACCATCACCCAAGAAACAGAAGCTAGGATGAGCCCACTCGGCAGCCACCCAGGTAAACCTCAGAGAATGGATTGGGAATGGGGATCTTACCAGGTGACATGGAAAGCTTGACGACATCCATGACGATTACAGGTCATACAGGCTCCTGAGGCTGCCTTGCTCTCCCGGCCCTGCTCCTCGCAGATGTAACAGGTCTGTAGGACACAGCACACTCGTCCCCTCCTCCACAGAGCCCCTGTCCTGCAAGCTGAGGGATCCTTTGGCCTCCCCTTAATTCCATCCTCTCCCCGCCATCCCACATTAATGCTAACACCTTTCTGCAGTGATGGAAATCTATAATCTTGGACTGTCCAAGAGAGTAGCCTGCAGTCATGTGGGCCACAGAACACTTGAAGTATGGCTAGTGTGATTGAGGACTTGAATCCTACATCACATTTAGTTTTAATTAATTTTCATAGCCACATGTAGCTAGTAGCTACATTGGACAAGACAATCCTTGGTGAGCTCTGAAAGGCTGCTGACTATCTATTTTGCTCCCTGGTGAGCCTATTCCCACCTCTGAGCCTCTGCACATGCAATCTGTGCCTGGAACCTGAGACCCCATCATTCGCAAAGCTGTCTCATGCTCCAGGTCTCCGCCTAAATGTCTTCTTCCTTGACCACATCATCTAAAGTAAGCACCCCACCAGGCATTCTTTATTTAAATTCCTTTTTTATTTTCTTCACAGCACTTATCACAAATTACATTTACTTTATTTGCCTGTTTATTGATTTCTACAGTCTTCCCACACAAGAGCATAAACTCCATTGGCAGGCAGCACATCTGTCTTGATCAATGCAGAATACTGTATATACCCAGTACCTTGCATCAGGTCTATCACATAGTAGGCAGTCAGTAAAATGTGTTCCAGCAATGAATTAACTACTGGCTAAAAACTCCCCTCTGGCAGTACGACTACAAGGGAGACTACTATCCACTGGAGTTCCAGAGCATGAGTGTGTATGTCTGTCTAATAGTGGTAGGTGCCTACCCACCTTCAATTCCCTAAAGTGCTGGCTGGACAGAATCAAGCTACACCAGAATAAGAAAGCACTGGAGGGACCCAAGTATGTGTGGCCAAGGAGGACATAGTATGAGGCATGGTAGGGACTGCTGACCTTATTGAAGCGATCATGAGGCACATACTGCAGCACGATGGGCTCCATGGTGAGCACATTGGCAAACTGCACCTCGGGGATGTAGAGGGCACACACCACGTGGGCCCAGCCTGGGAGAGTGTAGGGGCCAGCCTCAGGGTGATGGTGAGCCAGACACCCCATCCCTCCCATCCCCAGGCTGCAGACTGTCCCCTTTTTCACAGCCGTCTCATCTGATCCCAGTGCCAGCCAGGGAAAGGAAACCAGCCTCCACCACATCCACTCCTGTCTTCCCAGACCTGTTCAGGGGGCCTTGCTGACCTCAGGGGATCAGGGCCCCCCTCACCTCCATTGTCAGTCCTCTTCAAAGCCCCGTCTTTGTGTGGGCACAGCTCACACCTCTGCCAATGCAAGGGGCACAGGGAGTTGAGGGATCTGCTGAGCCAGGCCCTCCCTGAACACATTCAAAAGGCCCCAAGATGAAATGATAAGATCTATGGGGGATGGGTGGGGATGTAGAGGAAAGAACCTTGGCCATGAGCTGATAATTATTGAAGACCGAGTGATGTTGGGGACCTGAGATTTATTATTGTAGTCCCTCAATTTGTGTAGCCTTAGAAACTTTTCATAATAAAAAGTTCAAACAAACAAAGTCTCCATGCTTGAGGTGGGGCACAGTGAAGGATGAGCTGAGGGAGAGGGCTGGTGTTAGGTGTGCAGGAAACAGGAAGTCCTGTGTGACAGAGCTAAGTCCCACCCTAGTCTCAGCCACAGAGTCCCTAAACTGAACCGGAGAAGATGCTCAGGTGTGTGCAATGGGGGAGGGGAGCCAGGAGGAGGAGGCTGGAACTCACCACCCTGGCTGCTCGCTCCTGAGATTCACATTTCCGGCAGAACCAGGGTCCGGTTGGCACCTGGACGATGCCATAGCAAGCTAGGAGTGGGGGAGGAGTCATTGAGCAAAGCTGTCAGCCAGCGGCTTTTCCCAAGAGTAACAGGGGGAAGGGAGTGATTCTAAAGAACCAGAGCCAGTTCCAGCAGGGGGGGCTGCTCCCCGGCCTGGGGGTCACTCTCTAAACAGCAGGACCACAAGGAATGCACAACAGCACAAGGCCAGCCTTTGATCACACAACCAAGCACTACAAATAGGGGCGGGAAGTCTTGAGTCCTTGACCTTAAACTTCTGGAAGATCCTCCCCACCCCACGCCCTTTCTGGACTCCTTTCCCAGCTCCTGTCCCGGACTAGTCCCCAGGCATCAGTAACAAGAAACAACAGTCGTGATAGTCAAACACGTTTTGTTGTTATGGGGGGGGACTTCTTAAAGGGCCAGTAAGGGACCAGGCAGGGAAGTCGGGGGTCCAGGAACCTCGTCTGCAGCGTCTAACTATCATAGGTACAGGTCAAAAGTCAAGGCTAAGGGCAGGTGCAGTGCAGGTAAAGGAGAGTAGAGTGGCGGGAACAGTCGGCAGCCACAGTACTAGGGGTTGTCCCAGGAAGTGGGGGCCCAGCTGGCTGTGCCAGACAGGCAGGAGATGCCAGCCTGCGCCCTCGGCAAGATTCCTCAAGGAGTTAACTCCCGAACCATGTGCTGCTGGGGGAAACTCCAAACCTCCCTTCTCCATTCCGGCCCCCTGCACAACCGCTCTCCTATCCACAGCTCTTCCCCGGAGGATTTAAGGAGTCCCTTCTCCCCTGGGACCCTTCTCCTCCCTTCCCAATTCCGCTCCTCCCAGTATCCGGAAGCGAGGGGGGAGACCCCCCCCTTGACCTCTTCCTCTCCAAGCCGGGGACCAAAATAACCGGGCGGGAGGGGACACCTCTCAGGTAAACATTCCCCCGGCAGCTCCAACACGGGCGGCGCGGGGCACAGGGAGTTCACTCATCGCTCCCTGGACTCTCCCCAAACTCCTTCAACTTGGGGTGGGGGGCGCGGGACTGGAACAATAGACAAGAAAACAATGCCTGACCCGGTCCTCCAGGACCGGGCGAGGGGAGCCCCCATGTCTCCCTTCCCTTCAGGTGGGGTGGGGGAGGGGCGCGCGAACCCCGGGAGGGCTCCGGAGGGCGCGGCCCGGGGCGCCCCACGCGCGCCGCCCCCGGGGTCCCGCCGCCCCCCCCCGCGGGCTACCCCCGTACCTTGGTGGACGGCCACGCTGCACGCGTGCCCATCGCAGTAGACCAGCGGGTTCTCGGCCCAGCCCCTCTCGTCCGAACATACGCAGCAGCCTCCTACCATCTCCTTCATACTCCCATGAGCTCCCTCCGGGGCTGGGGCGGGGGGCCGGCCGGCGGGGGTCGGGGGTCAGGGGGGGAGGGAGGGAGCGGGGGGCCGCGCGCCTCCTCGCCCCCTCCTCCGCCGCCGCCGCTTCTTTTCTTTGCCTCCTCCTTCCTCCTCCTCGGCGTCCTCCTCCTCCTCCTCGCTCGCTCTGTCTGGCCGCCCCCCCCGCCGTGCTCTCGCCCTCATGCCCCGACGGCCCCCCCCCAACAATGAGACTCGCGCGCCGGGCTCGCCCCCTCCGCGCCGCTCGCCCGGCTACCACGGCTGCCCGGCCGCCGCGCAGCCCGGGCCCGGCGGGGGAGGCGCCGAGTGGCACATCGCGGGTGCCCGCCCGCCCCGCGCCTCCCGCTCACGCGCCGCCCCCCCGGCCCCCCTGCCCCGCCGCGGCAGCCATGGCCGCGCGCCTCCGCTCACTCGCTCGCT
>PVHX01017672.1:0-39269 GCA_004024805.1 Geosciurus inauris | reverse complement strand
GGCTCCTGTGCCGTCACTGAGGAGGCTCTTGCGTATGTCACTGAGGTGGCTCCTGTGCCGTCACTGAGGCGGCTCCTGTGCTGTCACTGAGGCGGCTCCTGTGCCGTCACTGAGGCGGCTCCTGTGCCGTCACGGAGGCGGCTCCTACTTGGCATCAGTCTGATTGCGCCTGTGTTCTGCGCTGCTCTGGGCTGGCTGAGCACCCCTGTTCTGAGAACCGGAAGCCCTGCACAGTGTGCTGTCCTCAGTGCCTGCTGGCAGCACAGCAGAGACACCCACACCTGAACTCACACCACGCTCGGTGGCCTACAGGCTCCACCAGGCTGGGAGGTGGCCCGCAGGCCGTGTAGAGAGGTGCAGAGGCACCAGTTAAGCTCTCATTGAGATCGTCTTGTCTCCAAGGAGCCTCATCCTGTGTGTCTGAACACTCAACCATCTGACCAAGTCTGAAATGTGAACAGGATGAGGAAGCTCAGCCTCCCCACCCCATCAGGCTGACGCTCGCTGTCCCGCACTCCGCAGCTGAGGACCGGGACGCAGAGGTCATCGCGGCACACGTGCGCTCTCTCAGGATGTGCTTTCAGAACCTCCTACTGCCCCTCGAGACTGTTCCATACCAGCCAACGCAGACACAGAGCTTTCTTGTTGTTTGTAATGAATGTGCTAAAACTCATGGGTCCCGCCCGAGTTGACAGGGAGCAGCTCTCTGCCATTTTCTGCAGCCTCATGCCATGGCCCGGGATAACCTTGTGGGTTTGACCTCTAGCACACAAATCTATCTCCAGGATCAGTTTCCAGAAGCGCAACTGCCAAATCTGAGACGGCCTGCGATGTCCCTCGGCCCCCACTTTGCTAGAGATGACAGTGTGTTCTCCTGGAGATCGTGCCAATTCCATCCCCCGGCGGGCCGGCCTCCACACCTCCACTCGGTGGACTGGGAGCTTGCTCTCCGTCCTTCCAAGGCTGACAGGTGGAGCGGTACCAGTTCGCTAGCTGCAACCTGCATTCCTGTATCAGGAACGGCCTTGATTTTTTTCTGGCTGATTTGCCAGTGTTTTCTATAGTAAGAAAACCAGCGTTTTTCATGTTTTACATTTAAACGTATTATCTGCCTGAAATTTATTTCAGTGTGAGGTTGAGGTAGGGATCCAACTCTCCTCCCCGAGTGGATTCCCAATCGGCTTGACTGTCCCCTAAACGTCACCCTCCTCAACAGGCCTCTCCTGCCCTCCTCAGCTTCTCCTCCTGCGATGCCCTCTCACTCCCCACATGAGCTGTCCCTGGCTCCATGGCCACTGGAATTAGGAACATCCAGGGCACATCCTGGGAGGGGTGCGAGGCAGCCCTAAAGCAAGCCACGTTACCCACACAGACAGCACCGAGGGCCACACTTCCTCTGCCTGCACACTCTGCTCAGCATCCTGTCCTCAGACGCGAGGCTGCCCTGCCGTCTCCCGCCATGCCACGGTGGCTGATCACCTCTGGCTGGGAGGCCTGCAGCCCAGGGAGAAGGCCTGGTTAAGGCCAGCTGCATTCTGGGTTTTGGGAGGGATGGAGAGGGATGCATCCCAGTCACCATGACAACCCCGGGGCTCCTGGTACATGAGAATGCAAACACTAGTTGGTTTCCAAACATCCTCCACCCTCCTTCCTGGGCTTCCCCTGCCCCTCAGCCTGCCTGGACCCAGCACCCCAACTTCCCCCTCACCCCACAGCACCCCCCACGCACCAGGAATTGTAGGCAAACTGCACCTGCACGGAGCCCAGGGACCCACTAAACGAGGTGCTGTGTCTCCACTTGCCAGTCTGGGCCCAGGCCACACCTGCCCTGTTATGCCACTGACTGTGCTGGCCGGGTCCTGTGCACAGGAGGTCAGCTGAGGTCTCAGGCTTGAAAGGTGAGGCCCCTGCTCACGGGGGACACACGTTCCTCTAAAGGCCCTCCCGGCCTGCCTTGCTAATGCCCTGCCTGGAGCCTGACATTTTAAGCACCTGTTATATAGAGTAAGATGGAAACGAGTCCCCACAATGCCTGGAGAGGGCCCAGGGCCACCCAGGAGGGACAGCTGTCCCACCGCCAGAACCTCTCACTAGTGGCGCTCTGAGAAACCCTCCCTGTCCTCCCTCGGGCACGGTCAGAGCCTGGGCGTCTGTCCTCTCACCATGCCTGACCACAGCTTTCACACACACGCCCATAGTGGCTGGCCAGGATGGTCCCCTGGGGTCTCCACGGAGGCCGCCTCCTCTGGTGGCTTGAGACAGCCCTGAGGCGCTCAGTGTCCTCTCAGCAGTGCCGGACACAGCGGGAGCCCCAGTGGCCTTGTCTGACCAGCCAGGAACCAAGCAGCAGGGCTGACCAGGGACAGGGCCACAGTCAAGGAGCGGGCCACGCCCCAGCTGGGGTCACTTGGGTCCTGGTACCATGCAGTGCTGGCAACAGCGAAGGCCAGGCTGCCTGCAGGGACCTGGGACAGCAGCGAGGCCAGGGCTCTGGCCTGAACCTCCGCGCGGCCCTGGAGTCTGACCTGCAGCTGGCTTCCACGTGGGTCTCGGGCCTAGGACAAACGGGTCTCAAGATGGGCAGCACCATCTGACAGGTCCCACCATGCTAGTGGCCTTGGCAGAGTCCCCTGCACTGTCCCTGCTGCTGAACGCTGGGGTGCGAAGGTCACGCCTTACCCTGTCTGCTCCTAGAGGTCTCAGGGCAATACCCAAGGCGGACTCGGTGGAAAGATGCCTGCCCATCTCTGTGTCTGGGCAGCCAGACACAAGGAGCAAGCGCTGGGCCCTGGACGTGGCCCCTGCCCAGAGGCAGCAGTGAGCCCGCACCAGGGCTCCACATGGCCTGGCCTGGGCTGCGCCTGCAGGTGACCACAGCCTCGCTGGGCCCCAGCTCCCCAGACAACAGCAGGTCCTGAGGGCCCACCCGGGCCACCCGCAGGTGGCAGCTGATTCTGTCCCATCACTGAGCCCTGCTGCTCCACTTCCTGCCCTGAGCAGGCAGCTCACTCGCTGCTCATGCCACCCAGAGCTGCCCGCCACCCTTCAGAACAGGCCTCCTCCTCCCACTGTGGAAGAGATGCCCAGCAGGGCGGGGGCTCTGGCCAGGCTGACCCCCGGGGCACACCTCTGTCACACCTCCACAGGCACCACCTGTGGGTCACCTGCCTTGCAGAAGAGCACTTGGAGGCCCCAGGAGGTCAGCACTCGCCCAGCGGCCCAGCAGGGATGAGCCTCAGGTTCCAGGCCCAGACCCTGCTCCTCCCAGCCGTGGCAGAGCCAGGGCTAAAGGCCCCAAGGCCTCCCGGCCTGGCACACAGGGCCAGCATCACTCCCGGCCTGGCCCCGGGCAGCCCTCCCCACTCCATCCCACCTCGAGCCTCAAGTACCGCTGACGTGAGGGAGGGCCTGCTGGAGGAGACGGGCACCAGGGGCCTGAAAGCATGGCCAGCCCAGAGACGGCCGCCTCACCAAGCTCCAGGCCAGCGAGGCCCGAGGCGGAGGCAGGCTGCCGGGCACAGCCAGGGGCCATTCTTGGCTGCCTTTGGTTCCCCAGAGGCGCGAGGCGCGCTGCACCAGGCCTGAGGACTGCGGAGGTGTTTGTCACCACCCGGCTCCCTGGAGGCAGACCTGAGCTCCTCCAGGAGCCAGCCAGAGGCTCTGATGGCATCCCAGGTGGCTGCACCGCCCACGGGGCCTGAGAATGAGAGTAAACACGGCCTCCTTGGCCCTGCGGTCACCAACCAGAGCCAGAAGGCGGGGCTCTGCCACCCAAGCAGGCCACGGGCACCTATCAGCTCAGAGGTCCCAGTGGCACCCATAACACCTGCCCTGAGGAGGAAGGCTCTAGCCACTCTGCAGAGGACATGCTGAGTTCATCCCCACAAGAAGAGGCCCTTAGCACCTCCCCCCAAGTCAAAGGGGTGGCTAGGGGTTGGGAAGAGACCGGGCAGCTAGCACTTGGTTTCCCCATGTAGGAAGCAACCACTGAGTGCCAACTGTTTGCCAGGAGTGAGACAGATGAGCCAGGAAGGGGGACACGGTCCTGCAGGCTAGATGCCCGGGGCTCTGTGCAATGGAGGTGTGGGGCAGGGGTCATCCTGGACACACAGCAGAGGTGGCCTGGGCCCTGAGATGCTCATGCAGGCACTGAGAGGGGTCCAGCTCTGCCACTAAGCAGCTGGGCTCTGGGCAGGTCACACGCCCTGTACCTCGTGTGGCTGAAGTGCTGTGTGCACAGAGGGAGAGCAACTAGCACTCAGGGCGCCACTCAGGGCTCCTCTGTGCCACTGGCCAGCTGGCACAGACATCTCTCTAGTGACAGTACCCACTGGGGGCCCCCAGGGCAATCCTGTCGAGCTGCAGAGATGTTCCCAAACCCTGGACCCATCTCCACTCCCGACGCTGCCTTGACGTGCAGGATCTGCACTGGCGCGCAGGGGCCACACGGGGCTCACACCTGGGTCAGGAGGTGGATGGCAGCCCTGGCCCTGGCGACTGAGGCACGAGTTGCCAGAGCACACTAGCCATGTGGCAGAATGGCCGTGTCACGCATGGAGCACCCAGGACAGGGCGAGTGCTCCACTGAGGCGGCTCTAAGGGTCCCTGTGGGGCCGCAGGTGCTGGAGGACACAATGAGGCCACTCCACCCCAGCCTGGGGCCAGGCGAGGACCCAGCAGCTGAGGAGGGAGACATGCATGGGAGCTGCTGGCCAGCACTCACGCGGGCCTCAGACGGGGCCACAGAGGAATGTGGGAAGACAGCGGGCAGGGCTCCGCGCAGGCACAGGCACAGAGGCTGTGTCGTCCTTCCCAAGACAGTGACCACGTGGGGACGTGTCCTGTGCAGCGGAGAGCACAGAGTTGCAAGAAAGAAGCAAAGACATTGGGGGAGACAGTGTGAAGGAGCCCACAGGAGGCGCCAGGAGCCTGGCCGTTGCTCCAGGACGCCCTGCGCCCGGACTCCCCTCCCCAGGCCCCAGGCCCAGCAATGACGGGAAAGCATGTCACTGGTGACGGAGCTCAGGGCTGGCCACAGTGGGGCCCAGGATCCTGATGGACATGGTTTCCAGCCCCCAAATTCTCCAGCGTGCTTCTGGGCACAGTGTGGCTCCCCTTGAGGCGGCGCAGAGGGTTCTACGGGGGGCACCTGCCCTCCTAGGAGTCTCCTCTCAGGAAACCACACCATCAAAACCACCAGGCTCGGGCTGAGGTTGTGGCTCAGTGGTAGAGCATTCGCCTACCATATGTGAGGCACTGGGTTCAATTCTCAGCACCACATATAAATAAAATAAAGGTCTATCAACAACTAGAAAAAAATTAAAAAAAACAACAACAAAAAAACCCACCAGGCTTGCAGGGGAAGCAGCGCTGGACGCATACGTCCAGAATGACAGATGCAGGAACCAGATATAAATGGGCTTCAGCTGTGTGAGTGGCCAAGACGCACAAGCAGGACCTGGACATGGCCTGGGACTGCTGCTGGAAGGACAGCTGAGCTGGCCACGAGGACGGAATGCTGGGCGGTGCCCGGGGCTTTGGGGCCTGTGTTTCCTGTGCTCCCGTGTGGCGGGGCAGCCGCGTGGTCACTGAGTGTCTGTGGAGGATGAAACCACAGAGGACACACGCAGTCCGTGTTGTGCTCCAGCTGGCCCGTCACTCAGCCCACAGAACCGCTAGCTGCACTAGTCGTGCTGGGACAAATTCTCGTGTTCAACACAAGCGCTACAGCTTGTCGACTGTCACCACCAAGAAGCCACCTTCAGCCTGCAACACATCACTGCGTCCACTGCCCACATCAGACCCACCGTCCTGCCCACACTGGCTTTTCTGTGTGGCCACCGGGTGAGAGAGGACACCGGGTGCCCAACAGTGGTGACAGTTGGGACGGGTAAGCTCAGGGCTCATGAGGTTGGCAGCACCGGCCGTGGGTCCTGGTTGTCAGTGAGGGAGACGGAGCCCCTGCAGGGCTTTAGCAGGGAAGCTGTTATACGTCACAGCTGTGGCCTGGAGGAGACTGCACCTGGGACAGGCGTCCCCACCCTGCAATGGAGGTGGAGGCCCTGGATTCACTGTGGGTCACAGTGACAGGGCTGAGCAGAGTGTGCACTCTGGAAACAGCAGCTCAGGGCTGCTCTGTGCCATGGGCATCAGGGGAGCCAGAGACCCCTCCTCAGGTGACTGTGGGGACATAGGTGCCTGGGGTTATGGAAGAAGCTGACCGTGTTGAAATATGAAGTTACTTAAAGTCACATTTGCAGGTGCAGTGGCTCACTATGCAACCCCAGGAACTCAGGAGGCTGAGGCAGGAGCATCACAAGTTCCAGGGTGGCCTAGACAACTCAGGGAGGCCCTGTCTCCAAATAAAAAATAAAAAGGGCTGGGGCCATTGCTCAGGGGTAGAGCAGCCTGGTTCAGTCCTCAGCGGAAGGGGTAGTGTTGCATTTGTGAGTCGGACACATGCATCCTGACCAGCAAGTGACATCAAAGCAAGGACGAGGGGCGGGAGCTGGCAGCACAGGACACAAGGACAGAGGCCCCCCAGCAGGGAACCCAGAAGCCTGAGACCCTGCAGAGGCCTGTGGAGCTGTCCACGGTGCTGATCCCGCAGGCCCTCCTGGGCCTCTCCTCCCAGAGCAGGCGCCCCGCTGGCCCTCAGCTCCTCAGCTCTCCCAGCCCCCCTGGCCTCAGTTCTGCAAGATGAAGGGAATTCTACCACGGATTGTGACAGCTACATGACACATTAAACACCATGGAACTACATGCAAGTGGTTCAGGTGACAATCCATGTCACATGGATTCTACTGTGACTCTAAAAACTGAAAAAAAGCTACCCAGGGCCAGAGAATGTGAGTGACTCACTTTCTAGAGCTTCAGATTAACAGGCTGGTCTGCTGCCCTGGGAAGCCCCTGAGAGTGGCAGCACGGACACCACCAGGTGGACGCCTGGGGTGAACAGCACACAACCTTTCTTGGACGCACATTCTGTATGGCCATGATGGACACCCTAATCACCGGAGGCCCACCCCAGCCCAGGTCGACCTCAGAACCCTCCTCAACCCAGTACATAAGCAGCCACTCCCAACAAAGCTGGGATGGCCACAAGCCTGGTGCCCCCGCCCAGGTGGCTCTGGCAGCTTATCTGAACCAGCGCAGACGCCAGGGTGGGGCTGTCTGGGGCCTGCTGTGGTGCTCCAGCCGGGCTAAGTGGTAACCCAGGTGGCTGTGACTGGCACCCTGCTGGGAGTTGCTCCCTGTTCAGCCACTCACATGATTACTCCTCAGGCCGCAGCCATCAAGCCACCCCACTGGGTAAATCACTAACAGGACCCTGGGTTAGGAAGGGAGGACACGGAGCTGCGGCAGCCTGGCTTCTGCAGCAAGAGGCCCCACTCCCAGGTCAGGAAGTGCAGCTGCTTCCACCACCACAAGGACGACCCCTGCGCCACCTGCCCACCCTCCACGCCATGACTTGGCAGTACCCTGGACAGCAACCGAGCCCTCTTCTCTCCACAGAAGCCATCTTGGGTACACACAGCGGGAAGGGAGAGGAAGAGAGCAGGACGGGCAGAAAGGGAGGGAGGAAAGAAAGAGGCCAGGAGCAGGAGGGGGACAGCGAGGGGGCAGGAGAGGGGAGTCAGGAGAGGAGCGGGTCCCCACGTTGATCCTGCCCTGGCAGGGCTGGAGACAGGAGCCAGCTGTGGGCTTGGTCCCAGCTCCGGCATGGCTGCTCACCAGCTCTGCGGCCCAGGAGTTCCCAGACACGCCCACTCTCACCCACTCAGTGTTTGCTGAGCATCCCCCTGAGGCCAGTTTGGTGTCTGGCACCTGAGCCCCAAGTGACGCACAGGAAATGTCTCCACGCTCACGGGGCAGTCTGGTGCAGGTGGGCGGCCTGCCAGGCCAGGCAGCACCACAGCTGTGGCTCCAGCCCGGGATGCTCAGGCAGACTTTGCAAAGGAGGCACTGAGGTCCTGAGGGACGGCCACCCTGGGAGTCGCTGGCCCCTTCCACCCACGGTGCCCATGTGCCCAGGTAACCGACGCTTCCCAGGGCCTGCACCCAGGTCCTGCTTGTCCTTGCAGCATGCTGAGCCCACCCTCTTTCTTCCTGGGGTCACTTCCTCCCTGGTGACTGGTCCCAGCCCAGGGACAGGGCTGCTCGGACAGAAAGGGCCTCAGTACCAGTGACCTAAGAGTGCCTTTGAGAGGACCAGCTTCTATCTCAAGTCAGTGCTACCTCGTTCAATGTCACAGTGTTTGATGCAACACAAAGGCTGCCTTTCTATTTTAAAGCACAGAGCTCAGGGCGTTTTGTGCATTCCCTCCCAGTACTGTGCAGCCACGCCCATGTCCTTCCAGAACATTCTTCACCTCAACAGAAACCTGCCCTCCCCAGCACGCACTCCCACCCTGCCTGCCCGACACACTGTTCTACCTCGTCCCCGTGACTGCACCTGCTCTGGGTCACACAGGCCAGCCTTCTGTGACTGTCCTCCTTCCCTGGGCACCATGTCCTCAGGGCTCCCTGTGTAGATGCCGTGATCTGGGCTCTGGTCAGTCCGGCTCCTGGCACGCCAGGGGCTGCAGGCTGACCCTGTCCCCCACATGCCAGGGGAAGAGCTAGCCCTGTGAGGCTGCACTTGGGGCCTGGGCCTCCAGGAGGCAGGGGAGGGAGCTTGCCACCCCAGGAAAGGCCACGCAAGCACCCCAGGTGAGGAGCACCTGGCCCTGTGTACACCTGGATCTGGGCTCCAGCTTCAGAGCCATGGGAAACGAGCACCCACTATGGAGAGACCCATCCTGAGGGCAACTCAGACTCCGGGAAAGAGGGAGCGGAGCTCAAGCACGGGCGGGAAGTCCTGCAGCCTCTCCCTGCCGTCCTGTCTGCGAAGCACAGGCAGCATGCCCTCCTGAGGCTGCGTCGTCCAGCGCAGCCTCCGTCTGCAGGTCCCGCCCCAAGACAGGCCTCCTGGGGACTGCACCACTGGTCAAGGCTGAGAGCAGCAGGCCCAAGCAGGGCCTGGGCCACCAGCTCCAGGACACAAGCACTGGCAAGGACACAGAGAGACTGGACGCACGGGCTATACTGGCGGGAAGGCAAACGCAGGCGGGGAGAGCTGGCAGAGCCTCCGGAGAAGCCGGCCTGGCCTGGGGACACCTGAGGGGGTCACCAGCCTGCGCGCACAGCGTAGCGTGAACCTCACAGTGGCAGCACCCAGGGCAGACAGAGGCACAGACAGCTTGAATGCCCACCCCGCGGCAGGTGAGTGACGCGCTAGCTCCACACACGGAAAACTGCCAGGCACAGCCCAAAGACGAGAGGAGAACACAGGCGCCAAGGGCTTCTGGTGCGTGGCTCCCTGACAGACTGTCCAGAGCAGGTGAGAAGGACACAGGGAGGGACAGGAAATGGGCCCACATTCCTCCCGGGGGACAGTGGTGCCTGGGATGCAGCCGTGGTGGGATGTACTGAAGGCCACTGCACTGTGGACCCTGAGAGGCAGCTTCCAGAGTGCCACCCCCTTGAGGGCCACTGGTGGTGCCCCGTTTCTCATAAACCAGAGGCACAAGTCTCCACGCTGCCCCTTTGGGACCTTCCAGGGTCTGCTTCCCAGCACACTGTGGAGGACCCAAGAGCCCCAAAGCAGCTGTCAAGCAGTGTGTCCCCTCACATCTGGGACACGTGACCAACCCCCTGGGCTGACCAGAAACTCCACCCCTCGCTGGCAGTGATCAGGCAGGTGACTCTAGAGACCATAAGCCTTTCTAGTCACCATCAGTGGGTGCGGGGAGACGGGGTCTCTCTTCCCTCAGGAACTGAAATGCACACCTGCTGGCCTGCCTGCCATGTGCAGGAACCTTCTGGGGAACACACTGGACACACGGAACGCAGAGCCAAGAGAGGGAGCAGCCCAACGCTGTGAGTGTCTGAACCCAGCCGTGCCCAGCCACCCACAGAAGGAAAGCCAGGCAGGCTCCTTTTCACCTGAGTTACTTTGAGCTGTGATTCTCTGGCTAGCAACCGAGCCCGGTCAACGCAGCCAACGCGTTTTACACAGATGTAGATGTGGAGAAACCTCACAGGTCGAGTCCAGCAAGGGGCCTGTGGCGGGATCTTCACTGCCCACACTCCTCTTTCATCGTCTCCCTCCCGCCTCCAGCTGCAGAGCCGAGCCCTTAGCTCTCGTGGCGTGACTCCTGGCCCTGGTGGAGGGGAGAGGGAGACGACCCATGGCCTGCTGAAGTCCATCAGTGCACCCAGCAGAGCCGGGCCCAGGGCCGAGGGTGTGGGGTGGGCTCAGAGCGAAGGAGGGTGGGCCTGGGGACCATGGCCTCTGAAAGCAGTGTGTGCTCTTCCAGGACTATGAGAAACCCCCTCGGCCCGCTGAGCCCTCTGTAGCACCTGTGCGGGGCTGTCACTGTTGGCAGAGCCAGGACAGCCGGATGGTGCCCACCAGCTTGGGGGCACGAGTGGAGCACAGAGGCCCATGGCTGCGGGAAGGCCTGGGCTGAGGCAGTCACACCTGAGCGGCGAGTCCTGAGGCCTAGAGTGTCCGAGGAGACCTGCTCCTAGCAGAGGGAGCAGCTGAGCCGCACAAGTGGACAGTGCCCCGTTCATGTCCACCCGGACCCAGTGTGACCTGATCTGGAAACGGTCTTAGCAGATGTCACTCAGTTAAACGAGGCCACGGTGGATGGAGACAGGCCCTTGTCCATGAGGGGTGTCTTTGTGAGAAAGCAGAGCCAGCGAGGCAGAGCCTGGGGTGACGAGGCCACCAGCCGAAGCACCAAGAAGAGTCCTCCCAGGAGCCTCAGGGAGCATGGCCTGCCCACCTGGCTCTTGGGCCCTGGCCCCAGAACTGAGAGGGGACACATTCCTGAGGTTGCAAGTTCCCCAGTTACGGCAGCCACAGGACACTGCTGAGGCAGGCTCAGGCGGTCCCCAGAGGACCACTGCCCAGTATGGTATGTAGGGAGAGGCCTGGCAAAGGGCTCCTCTCCCCTGTGACAGCTGTCCATCAGGCCCTGCCTCACCAGCTACCCCCAGAGCAATTGAAAGCAAACCCTTGTGGTCCCCAAGGTACCCCTCCTGACCTCTCTTGGGACATTCTCACAACATTGGCGGAACTACAAGGGGTGAGCAGAATCACACCTGGCCTCCCAGGCCCTGGCCTGGCCAGCATCGCACCCCCACCCCACCAACCACATAGACCACGCGTCCAAATGGGAGAAGCCATAGTCAGGTGGCCAACAGTGGACTGGACACAGGAGAGGACAGCCAGGCACAAAGAGCAACCTCCCCCAGTGCCAGCTAGACCCCAGGCTGGACTAAGACGTCACATGAAGTTCAGCCTCTTAGACCCCCAGGGAGGTGAGCTGCCCCGTGGCCAGTGCACCCTGCCTCACTCGGTGGGAAACGGAGGCTGCCCCGGCACGTCCACCACAAGAGAGGACAGCAAGTGCCCCCGCCACGGGGTCTCCCGGCAGGACAGGGGCAGGGCTGTGTTCTGGCGCAGAGCAGCACCTCACGGGCACTTTGTGGGACCTGTAAAATGGCATCTAAGTTGGGTTAGAACTAACCTGCAGGACAGGCAGCTGAGGACCCAGCTGCCCCGGGAGGGAAGTGGGGCTCCAGGGCCCGCGGCAAGCAGAGCAGGATCCAGGCTACGAGGGCCAAACGCCCGCGGGACTGGTGCCGAGGGCCCGCGGGGCAGCTTGAGCTAGTGATGTTGAGGGAGATGACGGTCACGAGGGTGCGAGGCTCTGAACCAGGCCTTCTGAGCCAGGAGTCCTGCTGCCTCACTCAGGAGACCGCAGGGCACGCTGGTATCAGCCCAGCCCACAGGGCAGAGGGAGAGACAGACAGCAGCTCCTGCCCCTTCTCCTGCTGCAACAGGCGGGCTTGGGGTCACATTAGAAAGAACAGTCTCCAGTCACCAGATCCCGGGGCACTTCACCAAGACCCTGCCCCGTCCCATCCCTGGGGCCTTTTAAATGGCAATGGCTTCTCTTGGGAAGCGGAGTCACGGATGTAAATCCTGCACCTGCCCTAGGCTCCAGGACCCAGGCCAAGGGCTCCCTGGACGTGGAGGCCTCAGAAGTGGCTCCCGTCTCCATGTTTCCCGTGGGGACTTTCCGAGCCGGGCAGAGGCTGCTGCGAGGGGAGCAATGGCCCTGAGCTGCCATCTGAAGCACACGCCTCACAGCAGGGGAAGGGATGGCAACTGTCCTAACTGCACTGGACAGCTGGTACCTCCTGGCCCCTCAAGGCAAGGACCAAGAGTGGTGAGGTGTCAGTAGGCGCTGGCGGCAGCCCTCAGAGCCCCCAGACTCAGGCCCAAGCTCCAGATTTCCTGGGTGGCTGGGACAGATCAGCCTGGAGACAGCCAGGTCCCTGACCATGGCCATGGCCTGCCAGCCCCTCGCCCAAACCTCCTCGTCGCCAGGGATTTTAACACGCCCAGCTCTCTGCAGGCCACAGCCGGCAGATGGGCCGCCACCTACCGGAAGGGCTCTGCTAGCCTGTGGCGGCCTCCCAAGGAGACAGGAGGCCCCACAGCCTGGCATGCGCCACCTCGGGCCCAGCAGTGCTGCAGGGCACAATTGGAGGGGCCCAGGCAAGCATGGGCTCTCCAGACCCACCAGGCCCAGCGAGCGTCCTGCAGCTGGCCTGGCAAAGGCCTCACACTTGGGCAGAAAGTGTGCCGGTTCTCCTGGGGTCAGAGGTCAGAGTGCCCAGTGAGCCCAGGACTGCAGCCAGGTGTGGCAGTGACTCTTCCTGCAAGCTCCAGGGAACCTGTTCCCAAGCCTTCCAGCTGCCATGCTGCCCGCTTCCTGTCACGGCACACAGCTCCTGCGAGGAGAAGCCCCTGACCACACAGCTGTCGGTGCACCTCCCTGTCGCCTGCTCCTGGGCCTCCTCAGAGAGGCAAGCGGCACTGCCCTTGGCTAGGTGCCCGGGCGCCAGCAGCCTGAGCATTAGCATGGAGGACAATGGCAAGTGCAGCCTGGGTGCTCGGGGAGGGGGCTCGGGGCGCCTGCGGGGTCCACAGGAGGCACCACACCTCCCGCAGTGCTCAGAGAACCTGACTCAGTGAGTGAAAGACCTTGACCCCGGCGGAGGCAACACAGGGGGACAGCACCCCAGCGTGCTAGGCGCCTGAGGCCTGGGCCCCCGAGAGCAGGAGCCTGTGAGCCCCGCGTCCCTCTATCCACTTCCAAGGAGGCGTAGCGGGAAAATGAGGCACGGTCAGAGGTGGACAGAGCCTAGCAGGACAGCACAGTCACTCTCCCAGGCGCGGGTGAACGAGCATGCCACAGCACCCCGATAGCCTCGCGGCTGCTGGGGAACAGTGGGCAGGTGGCGTGGACAGCGTGGACACCCTGGACGAAGCCGAGTCTCCTCCGGAGGATGGAGTGGGATGTGCTCACGCCACACAGAGTGGCATCCAATTTACAGCCTAGGAATGACTCCTTCCTGGGATTTTCTGCATTTTCAGACCACAGTTGATTGGGAGGAAAGAGAAACCACAGACAGGACGGGGCTGTCGTCCTTGCAGACACACTGGCCAAAGTCCGGAACACTACTTACAAGGGCGTGGACGGCTCAAGATCTCACACAGACCTGTCTCACTCATACTTCACGAGGAAATACTAGTTTATCACTTTAATGGGGAATAATATTGCTTAAAAAACAAAAATACCACCCTCCCATTTCAAATCCTTACAAGTCCTGTTTCCTACAGCCCAGGCGATCGCCAGAGCGCCCCAGGCAGCACAGGGAAGGCTAGAAGTCACCCTGCCCACCTCTGACCTCAGGGCCTGGACAAGACCTGCACACACTGCACAGCATCTCAGTCAGGAAGATCAGGGGACACCAGCTTGTGGCCTGCATTGGGTGTCCTGCTAGCCCATGAGAACCTAGCTGGCCTCAACTCATGGAGGGGCCATCACGGAGCTCCCGCCCTCACCTGGCCACTGCGGCCCACTCTCTGGCCCCTGAGGTCCTGCCCCCCATGTACCTCTGTCCACTGCAAGCTGCTCCTGTGGGGAGGAGAGACCCTTGGGAAGCTGCTCTCCTGCCTGACCCTCAGCACAGCAGGGTCACTCCCAAGGGACAGCTGTAGGTTCAGTGCCAGAGAGGAGCTATGCCACAAAGCAGAGGCACAGGGCTCGCCTGGGCCTCCCCTGCTCCCCCACTGTTCTCCCCACTGGCCACAGAAATCCTAATGAGCATGTCCGGGGCAAAGCTGTGCGTCCTATGAGGTCTTTTCTTTTTTTTAAGACATGGCCTTGCTAAATTGCTGAGGCTGGCCTCAAACTTGTAATCCTCCTGCCTCAGACTCCACAATTGCGGGATCACAGGCTTGCACCCTCTCCTGGCCTCCTGCAGGGTCTCGAGGTCCCTGCCCCATACTATGTGCATGTCACACTGTCATGACAAGCACTTGCCGTGTCCTGAGTGGTGCCAAACGGCAAGCAGTCACCACCCGTGTCCCCTCCATGAGCATCCAGGAGTGACCTGCATGAGCAGGTGACCTGCTGCAGACGCCATCTGAGGGCCCCTTGTCTGGGCGGGGTGATGCCCACAGGACGGGTGCTCTCCGCTGACCGTGCTGGAAGGTGCACCTCACATCCTTGCTAATAAACTCTGTGGGCCCCAAGGAGCAAACGGCCCACGGCCCCAGGAAGGACTGATACCACGGCCAAGTGTGGCCACCTGGCTCCTCACTCTCCTGTGACCTTGCCCCATCATCCCACCTTATAGTGGCCACTGCCAGCCCCACCTCCCTGTCCCCAGCTAGCTGTGGCCAGTATGGCCTCAGTGTCCTCCTCTGTGGGATGTCTATGACACCACCCTCAGAATCCAAGTTCCACTGTCCCCTCCTGGTCTCCAGGAAAGTGCGTGTCCCCTGTCCTCACTGTGGCCATGTCCATTGAGCTCTCAGGAGGTCCTTGCGTGCTCTGATGAGGACCCAGGGAAGGCATCTCACCTCCCTTGGCCCAACAGCCCTGCCCAACATTGCCTGTCATTGCTGGCGGTGACAGTGACCACATCTGCCCAGGGCCAGACACCACCCAGCTGCCGCTCAGTGGCCGAGTGGCTCTCAGGCCCAGCCCGAGGCCGCACCATTCATCTGCTGCTCCACTCTGGACACAGGCCTCTCATCTCTCCTCTTCCCTCTCCTGAATTCTCAACCCACTGAGAACACGCAGCTCTGGGCCCGCAGCTCGGGACAGCTTCTTCCTCTGGGTGGCCGTTATTGCCGCAGCACGAGGTCAAGCCCAGGAGCTCAGACACACTCGTCCCTGCAAGGCTGGCCCACAGTAGGGCCAGGATGACATTGGCAATACGTCAGGGCCACACACCAGACCCCATGTCCCAGGCTCAGCAGGGAGCCACTTGCCCTGGCTGCTCAGCAGCAGCGGACCCCTGGACGTGGCCCACTGGGGCCGAGGCCAGAGGCTGGGGAGCAGGTTCCAGCGGCCAGTGCAGGTCAGATGCCTCCTTTCTCTCAGCCATGCTTTCACTGCCGGACCCTCAGGCAGTGCCAGTGACCTGGGAGACCACCCAGGAGGGACACGGGGTAACTGCACAGCTGCGTGTCAGAGGCCATGTCTGCATGGGTGAAGCAGGACCCTGGAGCCAGCCCACCCCGCCGCGCACCAATGGCAAGGCGCCAAAGCCCCCACCAGGCACATCTGCAACCAGGCCCATCAAACTCCATGGCACCTGCCACACCATGATGGGACTGAACCCCCTCTGTGACCTTATCCATGTAGCCTAGGACAGGCGGCCAGCAGGACTGAGGGTGCATACGTCCAGCCTCAGAGGTACAGCAGACTGGGCAGGAGCCAGGGGTGGAGAGGCCGGTCCAAGCTCACAGCAGCCTCTCCCTGCCTCTGCACACATGGATCCCTCCCCTGGCCAACAGAGGAGGCAGGTGTGCTCTGCCACACCAGGCTGGCCAGGCGACAGGCTGGTGACTCACTGGCTCCTCTGCATGCCTCTTGCCCTCCCAAGGTGTGGAGGCCATTCGTGGTCAGGGCCTCCCCAGCACTGCGCTCTTGCCACAGGCAGAGGCTGGAGGACACCCTGAGTATCTCCTGCTCCACAGATGAGGAGACGGAGCCCAGCGAGGAAACCTGCCCAGGGAAGTTCCCACCTGCGCTGACCCTGAGCTCAGCCCCAAGAACACCTGGACTCCTCGGGGGAACCAGCCTCTCCCAATGTCATGGGGGTCTGTCTCGAGACTGCCCTGCATCCACGTCCTTGTTTCCTAACAACGGTCCCCTGGCAACGGGGCTGACCGTGCAGCCAGTCCACGGCAGGTTGCCCATGATCCCATCCCTCTGCAGCAAGCCACAGCAGGGGCCCTTCCTCGGCAGGGAAGCCACCGTGAGCACCCTGGGGTCATAGAGCAACGGGAGGAGCACAAAGCCAGTGGAAGAAACTCGCCGAGACCTCAGGGCAGCGCGGACAGTGTCAGGCCACAGCCGCCCCTGACTCCTCGTGATGCAGGGCTATGTCCATGATGGGCGACGACCATGGCCCTGATCTGTTTGCAGAGCACCCCGAGAGCTCCCCTGCTGGAGGCTGCAGGGGAGCAGGACAGGGCGCCAGAGCAGCTGTGCACCTCAGGAGCCCCCCTCCAGCCTGTGAAGGACCCCACGCCTGCCCCCAGATGCTGAGGCTCTCCACCAGCCAGCGCAGCCGCCTGCACTCCTTCCCCTGACCAAACGCCACTGAGATGCCACCAAATGGGCAGCCTTAGCGGCACCTGAGTGGGACTTACCCTAAGTCCTCTAGGCCTGCTCCTGCCTGGGGACGCAGTCTCTGGACACAGGAAAGGGCCTCCTGGAGCCCCCAGCAGGTCCTGCCCAGCCTAGGTGCTCCATCGACCCTTAGGGCCCAACCCTGTCCTCAGGACAGCCAGAGGCCCTGGGAAGCAGGCTTGCTGTCCCTGACACCTTCTGAGGCCCTGGTGACACCACCCAGTATCTGCAGGCCAGGAGCACCACCTGCAATGCCCAGGTTCCCAGGCAGCTCCTCCTCCCACGGCCCAGCCAGGACCAGCCCCAGTTCTCACGCTGGCCCGCAGTGCCCCAGGACCAGGCTCAACATCCTACCTGGCCCTAGGCTCCTGCTCTCTGCCTGAGAAGCCTGAGTCTAGAGAAGCCTGAGTCTGGGTGGCACTCAGCTACGGCCACCTCTGAACCCGGTCCTCGGGGCCCTGTGGCCCCTCTCCACCCAGGATTCACTGTCCCAGGCCCAGGCCAGGCAGCCACTGCACCAAAGCACCAAGTCTCGCCTGAGCTCCTCCTGGCTCTCTGTTCACGGTGCCAGGTGCAGAGCCTGTGGAGAATCTCGGCAGCGGGTCTGGACAGCCCTGCCACAGCGGGTACACCACAGCCCTCCTCAGCCAGCTGCGTCCCCGCATCTGCCAATGGAACAGCCACCATCCCTGTCCCCTAACAGGTCACACTGAACCCATTTAGAAGCACAGAGCAGATGAGAGCCGCTGCCCATCCAGGGAGCTGGAGGCCCAGGTCCCTGCTTCACTCTGCCCACGGCCCCGAAGACCTCTGAGGCCGGAGCCGGCCACGAGCCCCGTACCTGGATGCTGCGATCTCGGCCTTCTGCTTGGCGATGGTGGCTGCCCGCTCGGCCGCCTCCACAGCCCGGTCCACCTTCTCGCGGGTCTTGCTGGCACGCAGCGGGATGAGGTTCTTGCGCTTGCCGCTCACGAGGACGTTCTGCTTGTACTTGCCCTCCTCCTTGGTGCCGTCGGGGAAGGTCATGCAGCCGTAGCCGTGCCTCCGGTTGCTGGCCCACTCGCCCTCGTACCTGAGCCCGTCCGAGCGCTGGCTCACGCCGAAGCCCGCCCGCTTGTCATTCTTCCACTCGCCCACGTAGGTCTCCGTGGTGGTGGCGTCGACGTCGTCCTCAATGACCGCCAGCTCGGCCTCGGCCTCGCCGAGGCTGATGGTGGAGTGGACGTCGCTGGCCGTGGAGCTGACCGTGCTCATGCCCGCCTCGCTGCGGAAGGAGCTCTGCTTGCTGCGCTGGCTGGCCAGGCTGCTCTTGGACTCTGACTTGCGCAGCTTCAGCCCGCTGAGCAGCGAGCGCCGAAACAGCCCCTTCTTCTTGCTCTTGAGGGTCTCGGAGTCGCTGTGGGCCACCAGCACGAAGCCGCCCCGGGACACGGCCGGACTGCCTGCCACCGCCGGGGAGGCGTCAGGGTGCAGCGCGGTGCCATTGGTGTGCTCGCTGCGCAGGGAGTTGATGGACGTCCTCAGGGGCGAGCGGATGACCGCCGCCATGCCATAGGGGACGCTCTGCCGCACACCATAGCCTTGGCGCATGCCACCAACCCACTGGCCCTGGTACGTCCCTGGGGAGACAAAGAGAGAGGTCAGCGCCCAGGGTGGCCAGGGGGGCCCCAGTTACAGGTCATGCCAGCAGTGCGTCCATGGGATGGCTCTGCCTGCACCTCCCACCTTGGTCCATGTGCAGGCCAATGGACCACAGTGCACTTCACCACTTACACCCCTGAAGGCCACTTCAGTCACCTGCCTCCTGCTCTCCACGGTGGGGTCTTCTCTTGGGGACGGGGCGGGGGCATTGCTCTGTGGCAGGAGGCACAGAATCCAGAGTGTGCCTGGAGGCCCACAGCACAGAGCGAGGCCCTAGAGGAGGCCCACAGCCTGGGGTGCGGCCACAGTGCCTGCCAGGGTGACTGCGGGGACTCAGCTAGGCTGCCTTCCAGGCAGCAGCCCCCTCTGCTGGAGGCACCCAGGGAGGCGGCTGGGGGAGAGGGCGGAAGGCAGCACGTGGAGCCCTGTGTGTCCTCGGTGACCTCAGGGCGTGACAGTCAGCAGACCCCACAGCCCCGAGCCAGGGCCCAGCCATCCGAATGCCCTGTTCTCAGCCACACTGTCACAGGAGCCGACGGGGCCCTGTGCGTCCACAGGCACGGGCACCGGAGGCGCCATGAGGGAGGACTGTGGGCGTCACGCGTCCAGACACAGAAGGCCAGGGCCAGTGGGGCCCACGGATTCGGGTCCTGAGGCAGCCGGTTCCCAGAAGGAAGGAGGAGGGGGCTGCCTGGCTGGGAGGGGGGTGCTTATGGGGACAGTTTCCTCTGGGTGGTGGAAGAGCTGGGGAGGGGGTGCCACACGGGGCAGGATTCAGTGCCTCCAGGCTGCAACTTACAGAGGCTGGAGACCTGGGGCAGCAAAGAGCCCTGCCAGCCCCCGGAGGCCAGGTGGGAGGGCCACCGAGCCCAGGTGTCCAGGGCAGCCTGGGGAGAAGGACAAGCCGGCGAATTGCAGGCTCCACCGCGCACGGTAAGAGGAAAGCCCAGCAGGCCTGGGAGCTCTGCCTCCACTTACTAGCCGTGTGACTGCAGGCCAGCTCCTGGACCTCGCTGACCTTCAGTTTCCTTATCTACACAACAGGCACCAGCACCCCACACCCCACAGGTCACTGCGAGCACTGCCTGCCCACTCAGTGCCCGGCCTCGCCGGTCCCAACAGTCATCACAGCAGCAAGGTTCCTGAGGTCTGAGGCCCGAACAGGGCAGAGTACCTCTGGCTGCCACCCTCCCCACCACTTCCTGCCGTCTGCCGCCCGAGCCACCTCCTCCATACGAGCCCCACCCTAGAGGGTAAAACCGCTAGGTTTTGGAGATGGAGCCTCATACTGTGGCCCAGGACCCGTCGCGGTCACCTTCCCTACCTTCAGCACAACCCACATCAGAAAGCGCCTGCCCTTCCCGCTGCCTCTGAGACTGTCCACACGAACGCCCCTTACCCACGCTGCCCGCCCCTGCCTGTCCAACCCCCCCAGGCCAGAGCAGCTCCTGCCTTTGCCCATGCCACACAGGCCAACAGAGCCCCTTGCCCAGCACCTACTGCCTGTGGGCCAGCCGCCCTACATGCTGCAGTCGGGCTGGGGACAGCAGTGGGCCCCTGGGTATTCCAAGGGCATCCTCCCACTCCATCAGGCCTGAGCCACCTGAGTGCAAGGGCCATGCTGCAGGTGCCTCGCTCCACAGGACAGGTGGCCCAGTCCTGGGCAGAGACAGGTGTGAACAAAGCGTCGACCTGGCCAGAGCTTCAGACAAAGGCCCTGGGAGCCCTTTGCACCAAGAGGCAGGGGCACCCACCCTGCACCTCAGCTTCTGCTGGAGAAGTGGCTGGGGACGGGGTCAGAGGTCGGTTTCCCCACACAAAGGGCCTGAGATGGGCATCCTGGTGAACGGGACTTATCTGGAGCTGGGTACCTACAGGAGAGGGCAAGGGTGGGCCAGAGTGCAGCGAGGAGACGGTGTGGCACTGTGGAACCCGTCCCAGCTAAAGGCAGGGGCTGGATGTGTGCCCACCCATGCTGGTCATTTGTACCCCAAGGCTGGGCAGCTCTGGAATCGGCACAGTGCTGACTCCAACAAAGACCTGTCCAAGGGAGGATGCTGGCAACGGGAATGGCCTCACCCAGGGACAGGGGGCTCCTCTGAAGAAACCAAGGCAGGCCAGTGACAAAGGCCACACACAGAGCTCTGGGTGCCGAGGTCACCAGACACCTGGAGAAAGCCTCTGCGGGAAGAGAGGCCAGCAGGCAAAGCTAGATGGGGAGGATGTGACACAATCAGGAAAAGCCCAGGGGCAGGAGACGTCAAGGGGACCAGGACCCAAACCCTCAAGAGATAAGAGGCTGCATCCCCAAACGAGAAGAGGATGCAGAGAAAAAGGAAGGGTCAGAAAAGAATAGCAACCCCAGGACCCACGAGATGACGGCTAGAATCAAACCCTGGTGAACAAGCTGGAGGGTGAGTTCGAGATCTTTCAGAAACCAAAAGAGAAGAGGTGGTAAGATGCTAAGAAAGTTCAAGAACTCATCCAGGAGGCCTGAGTGCTGGGAGCAGAAGGATCAGAGACACAAAGTCGAATGGAGGGGTCCACGGACGCCCGCACAAGGAGGGGAAGAGCCCAGCAAGACGTGTAGCACGAAATTTCAGGACACCTACACGCAGACTCCACGAACGTTCCGGAGCCAGGCAGGCAGGCTTCAGGGCTGAACGGAGCCGAGGAATGGCACAGGCCCGCCCTCTCCAACCTGGAGGTCCCCTGGGAAAGTCGCCCCACCACGAGTTCAGAGCAAAACTGATTTTCAGTGCCAGTGCTATGCCAATTCATCAACCAAGTAACCACGTCACAGCAAGTTCATCTTCCAAAATCCAGAAGCTACCGCAGGTGTACACCACCACAGTGAAGGAGGACACCGAGAGAGAGGAGGAGATGGTGAGCCCAGCAGCCAAGGCCACGGCGCTTCCAGGAAGACCCACGGGGAGGAGGGCGGCCCAACGGTGGCCGTGTGTCCAGGTGAGTGTGTGCGTTACAGCAGGGGATGGGGGGGGGGGTCTGACCAAGCACAGAGACATCCTGCTGAGCATCTGGAAGGTGGGGGAAGGATGAGGCGGCCATTGAGAGAAACCGCAGCTGACAGTGAGATTTCCAGATGGAACACTGCAGGCAAGGCCAGCACGGTGCTTGGCAGGCGGCGGGGCTGGCACAGTGTGACAGTAAACACGGCGGGTCCCATCTCTCATTCTGTGATCTAGTAATATCAAGATGGCCAGGGAAGGGGTTCTCAGTGGCTGAGTGTCCCTCTGCCTCAGCAGAAGTCATGGGTCACAAGCTGCATGCTCCATGCGCGCAGCAGAGGCGCCCATCTCCGAAGGGGCTGAAACTCTGGTCCTGGGAAGGGGGAGTGGGCGGGTGTCCGGGGCCACCTGCCCCCAAGCACCACCCTGATTCCAGCGTGGATTTCACCGTAGACTCTGGGCACGTGGCCCTGCGTAAGGGCTGGAGATCTCAAGGGGGCAGGGAAGAAGGACACTTTCACCAGAGCATCCCGATGACACTGTTCTCAGTTGCGGAAACCAAGTCTGAGTCTGCGCCAAGTGGGCAGTGGGGACCTCAGTCTGGCTGGCTATGTGAAGGCCTGTGTACCTGGAGGACGCTGGACCGGGGACCAACGGCCCCCTGGTTTTAGAAGGCCAGAGGAGGAACCCAGAAAGAGCAGGCCAAGAGGGTAGGCCAGGATCCCAGAAAAACCACAGGAGGAGCCACCAGAGTGGGGCCAGACAGCGCACAGAGCAGGCAGGGAGCTGGCCAGGAGAGGCGGCCACTCCTGAAGCCACAGCCTGGCATCCGGATACCACCACCACAGGGCCAGCAGACGTCACAAGCAAGACCAGACCACAGCAAGTGGCACACTGGACCCCCACGTTTACCCCCATGCCATGGGGGGCTGGAGGTGTGAGGAGCCACACAGGTAAGGCCCCGACCAGGGACAAGCTCAGAGGCACCGTTGGCCGGTGAGGGACGGCTGTCCCAAGTCACCAGCACACGAACCCGGCAAAGCCTTCCTGGGCCCTTCTGCTCTCCTGGCTTCACCAGCGGTCTCTGTCTGTTTGAACCAACACTTCTTTCGAGCAGTTTCAGGTTCGGGGAAAGATGAGTGAGGGGACAAGGTCCCCCACACTCGCAGGCTCTGCACCCACCTCACTGTTATCTGGACAGCAAGGCTCAGGCCTGGCAGCCAGGACCCTGGCCTGGGGATGTCCCAGGGTGATGAGGCCCAAGCCACAGGGGAGGCTGAGGGTTACCAGGGATGTGGCTCTGAGATGGGACCAGGAGGACCCGGCCAGCCGCCCAGGTGGCTCTGGGCGGCCACCAGAACCCCTCTTGCTGACTCAGCATCCTGGGGTCCTCGTTGGCCCTGGTGCCCCAACCGCAGCCAGCCCCTGTGGGGAGGCAGGCTGGACGAAGGGCTGCCCTGAGGGTCCACCTCTCTGGGAGCTCGTGGCTGCCTCTCTCCTACTGGCAGGATACGTCACAGAACTCCGCAGACAAGGTCACTCGGAGATCAGCCCTGAGTGAGGTGAAAGCAGGTCACTGTGCCACCCACAAACACCAGCCATGCCCTCCTGGCTAAAGGACGCACTGCTTCTTGACCAGCCACGGCCTCGCCCTGGGCTCCCTCTCTAGAGGGCGATGGACATACCCAATCAGAGAGCTGCCCCCCTTTCCCACAGCACCCGGTCTGGAGAGAACCCCACTGGCTCAGAGCCCCCAACCACCACCCAAGGCCCAAGGCCCTGACCGTTCCCCACACCAGGGTGGGTGGTTCCACAGAAGTAGCCACTCTGGCAGCTGCGCGTAGTGGCAGGGGAAGCCTGGGCAGGCCACTGACCATCTGGGGCAGGAGGCACTGAAGGGCTGCAGCAGCCTGGGGCCTAGGAGGCTGGCCTCCGACTCGCCCAAGACCAGCCACCCAGCCACTCCTGAGACCCCATCGACCCCTCCCTTCTGTAGGACCCCAGGGTGGCAATGCCCCCAGCACTGAGTGCACAGGACCCAGGCCAAACTGAGACCCCGAGCTGCAGCCCCCCAGCATCGCTGTCTGGTGGGAGAAGGCCTGCTGCCAGTCAGGTCCAGGTCCCCAGAGCACAGGGCAGTGTCCACTGATGGGCCCTCACAGCCGGAGGAGCCCCTTCCCAGGACTGGGAACAGGCAGGCAGGGGCGACCCGTGGCTCAGGGACAGCCAGGGTTCCCCGCCGAGCCCTGGGCATGAGGGGCCTGCTGTGGGTGATGCCGAGATGCTCAGGCCGCAGGCCAACAGCCTCTTCTCTCGCTGGGTTCCCCTGCGGGACAGGACACTAGGACATCACAGGGTTGCTGTGCAGTTTTTTTTTTTTTTTTTTTAATATTTATTTTTTAGTTGTAGGTGGACACAATAGCTTTATTTTATTTTTTATGTGGTGCTGAGGATCAAACCCAGTGCCTCCCGCGTGCTAGGCGGGCACGCTGCCACTGCGCCATAACCCCAGCCCCTGCTGTGCAGCTTTAATGGAGAGGCGAGAGCTCCCTGTCAGCCTTGCCACCTGAGACGAGGCTCCTTGCCTTCCACGTGGCCTCCCTGCCTCCTCCTGTCCCCCACCTTCCCCCCTGCCACCTTCCTCCATGCCCATCTCTCCGGGGACGTGCACATACCTTCCCTTGGCCTCTTCAGCTGACAGGTGACTGCTCCTGTGTGGACCTGCCCTCACTGTCACCACGCCACCTCCAGCCCTGAGAAGCCCTGACCTCTGCGACATTTCTGTGCATTCTCTCGGGGATACATGTCGTCTCCTCAGACCAGCCCCTGCCAAGGGCTGGCCAGTCCTCACGCTGGCCAGGCAGGAGCCTCGAGTGACTAACGCCTCTCCCCATGACACGGCTGGTTTGGGCAGCCCCAGAGGGGAAGGTCCTGTCCACTGCCTGGGGTGCCCAGAGGCCCTCCTGCCACATGGACTGCCATCCTCTTCCCGCCCACACCACACCCCTTGCCAACCACTCCTGCACCGTCACACCCCAGGCATCACCCAAGGAGGCTTTCTCCAGGCCCCAGACCCCAGCCTCTTGCCCCCTACTCTGCTCCAGCCAGTCCAGCGGCCAAGCAGCCCTGGGCCCTTTGTTTACTGCCATCCCAAAGCCAGCTTGGCGAGGGGCACACAGCTGGCGCCCCTTCCCTGACACCGTGGCTCTCTGAACGCCAGTCTTCGCCTCCAGAGAACTGAGCTGCGAGCAGCGCCCCACCCCGCCTCCCTCTGAGGGGGCAGTGTTCCCACGCTGTCCCTGACACTCACAGAGCACCGTGTGCCCAGGCCCGGCCAGGTGCGCTTGGGGCAACAGAGGGTACCAGCACAGGTGATCTCGGGCAGTCCTCCACCTGCCAGCACTCACAGATCTGCCCCCGGGTGTCAAAGGGGCAGGACCTGAACGGACACTGCACACACGGTTGCCCATCATCAGCCCTCGGGAAATGAGGCCAGAACCAGAGGTCCCCAGCATCCCCAGCGGTGCCGCATCCAGAGGACAGAGGACAGCAGGGCTGGCAAGGACGGGTGGCGGGCCTCAGGAGCACGGCTGGTGGGACGGGAAATGGCACAGTCACTGAGTGAATACTGGCAGATCCTCAAAAGGTCGGAGTGGCCATTGGGCCCAGCAGGCCCACACACAGGTGCCCAAGACAACCAGAGGTGTGCCCAGTGTCCACCCAGCCGGAAGGTGGGATCCACGGGAGTGTCTAGGAGATACAGATGAAGAAGGATGGTCTGGCCAGCGCTGGGACATCTCTCACCCAGAAAGGGGTGGTGCTGGGACACTGTGCCAGGTGCCTCAGGGCCTCCTGGAAAGAGCCAGACACAGAGGATTGCGGCACAGGGCTCCATCCAGCGAAGGGCCGGAAGGGAAACCCGCAGACACAGACACACGGAGGGTCCCAGAGACGGAGCAGTTGGGGCACATGTGATCCTCAAGACCAGACACCGCCCTGGGTCGCCCTGCAGCGAGACCCCCACCACCTCCAGCTTGGGTGCCCAGTTCTCATTTCCAGAGGGAGGTGGCGCGGGGGGCTAGCTCTGCTCCAGGGCTGGGGTCCCAGAATGGTGGCAGCACAGCATCCAAGTGGCAGCTGTGGATCCTAGGCAGCCCAGCTCAGGTGACGTGCAGGTTCAGACCTGCAGCCATGTGCTCCCAGCCCCAGGTTCCCCCCATTCCACCTCAGTGTCCCATCTGTGAAGTGGGGAGTCTGCTTTCCTCCTGGGGGGACGCCATGTGAGGCGGGCAGCTCTGTGCAGAAGAGGGCGGCAACCTGTGCCAAGTCCCCATTCGTCCAGGCTGCTGCGCTGGGCAGTGAAGGCCGGAGGAGGCCTGGCTGTGGAAGGCTGGCTGGCGGACGGGGTGCCGGCAGTGCCAGAGGGACCAAGAGAGACCCCTCACCTGCTCGGCAGCACCTCATCCCAGGCCGGGAGCAATCTGCGGCCTAGCCTCCCCCCCAGCCTTCCGCTCCCTGTGCACACAGGACGATCTGGGAGGGCCAGGTGCTCACAGAAAACACAGGGTTCACATGGGGTTGTGGACGAGCCTCAGGGAGTCAGACCCGTAGAAGTGCACAAAACACCCCAAGCCTGCAGGGACCTGCTCTCTCCCGGGAGAGAAGGAGTATCCTGCCTAGTCTCCACGAGCTCAGAGGACTCCAGGTTTATACGCTGCTGGGCAGCAGCCCACCAGAGACCTGTGTCCTCTGCTTCACTTGAGGTGTGGCCAGTGGCCTTCTCTCTGGCCCGAGTTGCCCTGTCTACAGAGCACAGCAGTGGCTGAAACAAACCTCGTGGGCAATGCCATCACAGAGCCGCAGAGCCAGCTGCGGAACCAACCACGGGGCCTCCACGAGCCGCGCACGTGTGGCCTCGCTCCTCCCACCTCTGACGGGAGTGCTCTGTTCGCTTCCCATTGCTACAGGAAGGCCTGAATAATCGACTCACAAGGACAAACGGTGTGGCAGTTGTGCTCAGCGGGCCCTGCTGCTTTGGGCAGGACGAGGCAGCGCCTGACGGTGATGCTCAGGTAGAGCCAAACGCCCGCCTTGTGGCCAGGGAGCAAGAGACAGAGGAAGGGGCTGGCCACGCCCTCCAAGGGCACCCCCAATGACCAAAGACCCCACCCCCAGGAGGTCCCACACCTCCCAATACCACAGGGGACCCAGCCTTTCACACATGGACTTAAGATCCAAACCTGCCTCAAAGCTGTGTTTTAAGGAACTGAAGAAATGGTTTCTATGATCAGATGCACAGCACAACACACAGACCCAGGCGATGCACAAAGGGAGCAACCTCCTTTCAGAGGCTTCTCTCTGGCTTCCAAAGCCTGGGTGGCCACATAACTTATAAGATCCCACAGTGGGTCAAACGTCCTCAAAAAAGATGTATCGGGGCTGGGGCTGGGGCTGAGTGGTAGAGCGCTTGCCCTGCATGTGTGAGGCACTGGGTTCGATCCTCAGCACCACATAAAAATAAATAAATAAAATAAAGATATTGCGTCCATCTACAACTAAAAAAAAATTTTTTTAAAAAGATGCATCCAAGCCCAGACCCCTGGTTCCTGGGAATACAGCCCTTGTACAGAGTCTTCGCAGTTAAGATGGACTTAGGCACCTTGAGGGCATGCTGGGTTTAGGCTGAGCCCCAAATCAATGACAGGCAAGAAGCAGAAGACAAGAGAGAGGAGCAGGCCTCACGGCAACAGAGGCAGAAAGGCGTAACTACTGGAACACGGTATTGCGCTGGAAATTTTCTACTCAAATTTCTTTTTTCTTTTTCGGTACCAGACGTTGAACCCAGGGGCACTTAGCCACTGAGTCACATCACTAGCCTTTTTAATTTTTTATTTAGAGACAGGGTCTCACTGAGTTGCTGAGGCTGGCTTTGAACTTGCTGTCCTCCTGCCTCAGCCTCCCAAGCTGCTGGGATGACAGGCGTGCACCACCACTGTGCCTGGCTCAAATTCCTTTTCTTTTATTTCTTTCTTCTTTTTTTTTTCAAATATATATCTTGTTTTGTTTGGTTTGGTTTTGGTACCAGGGATTAAACCCAGGGGAGATAACCACTGAGCCACATCCCCAGTTCTTTTTTTTATTTTGAGACAGTCTCACTAAGTTGCTGAGGGAGGGCCTACGTTGCCCAGGCTGGTCTCTCACCTGTGATCCTGCCTCAGCCTCCCGAGCCACTGGAATTACAGGTGTGTGCCACCGCTGCTGGCTTTGCTACTGGGGATGGAAAAGAGGGGTCTGCTCTAAGCCAAGTGTTCTACCACTGAGCCACACTCCCAGGGCCTCAATAAGTTGCTCGGCTGGTCTTGAACTTGCCATCCTTCTGCCTCAGCCTCCCCAGTCACTGGGATTACAGGCTTGGCCACGACGCTCTGCAAAACCTCTGTGGGCACGTGTGGTGCCGAGGACTGAACCCAAGCCTTCCACCGCTGAGCCCCGCCCACCCCTCTGCCTTCCAGGCTTGGTGAGTGCACCCCAGTCATGCACAACACTGGGGTTCATGTCGACATAACCGTTCACCTTGTTTGAATGAAGCGCTGTGTTCACCGCTTACGTCGCTTGACCCAGAATTTTCAAGGCTCTACCTAAAGCAACAATTCTTGGCCCCGCTCTCTTATCAAACACTGGGACTGGGACACCACCCTCTCCGTGCCTCACTTCAGTGGTCTTGGGTGGACCCCAGCACTGAGGATTCCAATGTGCAGAAACCGCGCTCTGGACCAGGGCCTTCCACCTGCACTGAACTTCAGCCTCACCAGGAGAGGTGGAAAAGAACCCAGCAGCTGGCTGCAGCTGGGCCACCTCACTCAACCCCTGTGGGTGGGCCCAGGCATTAGCACGACCCCGTGCGCAGCCAAGACCAACACTAGTGTGCTACAGCAGCACCTGCCCCTGACCTCCTGGGCAGCTCAGGAGCACGCAGATGGCGTCTTGCCCTGGAGCCCGAGACTGCACTTTTAACAGCTTCCCAGGGGTCGTACGTGGTGATTCCCACATGCAGCCGGGGCTCGGAGGCACCAGCCAAGAGCCAGGGTTTGAAAATGGGGTACCCAGGCCAGCAGCAGCACCTGAAACCTGCAAGAAATACAAATTTTGAGGTGACATTCCAGGCCCAGAAAGTCAGAGGTGGGTCCACAATCTGTGTCCTGACACTAGCTCCTGTCCCAGGCCGCTGATGCACGCTCAAGTGTGAGAAGCACTGGGCACAGACCACGGTGGGCCACCTGCCCAACCCCCAGCCTAGGTCACAGACCACGATGACCCCACCTGCCCAACCCCTACGCTCAGCCATGGCAGAGAGCAGAAGGCAGTCTGCGCCAGGGAGCCCTCCCTGGTCCCAGGGAACACCCATGACAATCCTGGGAAGGTTTTACTGCTCTGTCACAGGCGTCAGAAAACAGGCAGAGAGGAGAGGCCTCCGACAAGCAGCCTGGGCCTGGGGATGACGGTCACCATGCCCACCTTCCAGACGTGACTTGGGCATCCCCTGCCCTGGGCATTTGCTGCTCCAGCAGGACACACAGAGTTCTCCTCTGTGGAGCTTCCTGCAGGTCCTCAGAGTCCAGCAAGAGACCCCTCACCACTTAGGAAGTCCCACGTCCTGGTTCTTGTGTTTTATTTGTTGGTTTCTTCTTTCCCCATCTCTGGGCTACAGCCCATCAGGGACCACATGCACCTGAGCTCTGCCAGTGCCTGGGAGGACCTGAGGTTGGGCCTAAGCTTCCCCAGCCCACCATGTACCTGCTGGCCTTTCCAGCCTCTGCACAGAAGGTCATCACTCAGCAGAATGCAAATGCGCCCCCCCCATGCCCCCCACGAATGCCCACACCAGGAGGCATGGCTGCAGCCCTCTCTGTCGGCCCACCCTGCATGGAACATGGAGTCTCTCAGGGCAACCACAGAGCCCACGACAAACAGAGTCAGGGACCCTCACGGCCTTCCAAGTGAGGCCGACCTGCCGACGTCTTTCTGCAGTAAACCAGACACGTGAGGTGGTGGTGGTGGTGAGGGAGGTGGCCAGATACAGCTGTGCTCACTTGCACCGTCCACTCGCTCCACAGATCCCCAGAGAGGGACCGCAGTGCCGGCTCTATGTCAGTAGCTGGCCACACAGCAGGGACCAGCCTTGGCACACGCCCCTGCATGCAGGGTACACTGCAGACCACGGCTGTCCAACAGGCCTTTCTGGAATGATGGCAATGGTCAATATCTGCGATGCCCCGTCTGGCGGCCACTCATCACAGAGGCTACTGAGCACCCGAAATGTGGCCAGTGCAGCTGATGAGCTGACTTAAATCTCACTTCACTTTAATTAATCTGAATTTAAATTCACAGACCACGTGTGGCTGGAGGCAGCAGTGAGCTGACTCCTCATCATGACTGGCGGGGCCGCTGGTGCTGAGGAGCCAGGCCCTTTCCCTGGCGGCCTCCCAGGCTGACCATGCACCTGCTTTGCTGCGGGGCCCTGCACACAGCAGCGGAGGGCCCGGCGGCCGGGGACACTCCCTTAGTCCACCAGGAGGCGGCGGCACCTGGAAGGCGCTCCGCCCCCTCGGAGAAGACGGACAGCCAGGAGCGCCCGAGTGGCCATGGTCCTCGGAACGGAACCCACACGGGGACAGAGCAGGGCCGGGCACACTTCTGAGCCCGTCGTGCGTGCAGGAAGTCGTGGCCAGGTGGTCCCCAGCGAGGAGGTGCACGGGACTCCGGGTCACCTGCACAGCCGCGCTGGGCGCCGCCGCTGTCCAAGGTCCTGAAGAGCCGCCGCAGCCTCCCGCCAGGGCTCGGGGACTCCGCCCAAGGCCGAGACCCCGCGCAGGTGGCCTCTCCCACCCCAGGACCACTCCCGCAGGTGTCCCTCTTTCTAGCACTCACTGACCTGGATGTACTTGTCATTTAAGGACACAGAGTCTTCCATAAAAATGACTAGCTCAAGACGGGTGGCTGCGTTTAGACCTGGGTAACTAAGGAAGGCAAGGCCCACCAGGGAGACGGACGCCTCAGCCCCCGCCTTCCAGGTCTTCCTCTCCACCAGGACGGGCCCCTCCTGCCTCCTGCCAGCTGCACTGAAGGCTGGCATCAGCCAGGGCTCCCACGAGCCACCCTGCCACTCGCTGCCCTGAAGTCCCCCCAGCTCGCCGCGGGCTCCAGAGGAGGAGCTGGGAGAGGGGACGCTGCTCACCAATCCCCTTCCCAGTGCGAGGGCAGGTTTCCTGCTCTCCTCCGCTCCCCAGCCATGGAGCTTCTCAACACTGCACCTGTGGCTGAAAAAGCATGGCTGAGAAACGTCCTCCCTCCATGGGCAGGAGGATGGGCCTGCTGCAGCACAAGTGCCTGCTGGCGCAACGTCTGTGTCCAAGGGATGCTTCCTCCTGACCTGGGCGTCTGGACTTCAACAAGCACCAAAACTACGCCAGTGGCAGCTTACGTGTGGCTGAGAGGACTGGGCAACCTCCACAAGGGGCACGAGCCGCACAGTGAGTTCAACATGGACGCGAACGTGCATGCCACCACCAGGGCCAGCTGAACTCCCCGGGGGGGCACGCAGACGCAGAGCACCGGGCCAGGGAGCAGCCACGCTGGAAGGGTGCACATGGCTGCTGGGGGTGGGGTGGAAACCGTCTTGGTGGCAGGTGCATGGTGCGCGTGTGTGTGCGCAGGCGCCTGGGTGGATCTCAGCCTGGCTGTGGGTGTGTGTGATTTGTGTGGGCTGAGGAGTCTGGGCCGGGGAGCAGGCCCTGCGCATGAGGGCGAGAGGCCGGGGTGTGAGATGACTCATACCTTTCAGGATGTGGGTGGGAGAGATCATCAGAGAGGGTGACTTTTAGGCTAAGGGGTTCTGCATCCACAGCACCCAAGAGACACATATACCTGTGCAGCAAACCAGTGTCCAGCAGGTGGGGAAGCATGGTGGGACTCAGGCCCTGGAACTGGGGACAGCATGGTGGCGGGCCTGCACTCGGGCACTGCACCCAGAGGGAAGGAAGGACACGGAAGAAGGGAAAGAACAGGAGGAATTCTGCACAGGAGAGTGGACAGAGGTGGCCTGAGCAACAGCGGGCTCCAGAATCCCACCCTGAGTGAGGATCCCCCCCAATCCTCACCACGAGCCCTGGCTTCCCATGTGATGGGACCCATGGGGCCACCTCTGCAGGTGTGAAGCGGGAGCCTCTCGCCTGACACGGCACTGGCCCTGCAGCCTGTTTGTGGTGCATGGGCCCTCAACGTCACACCTGGCCAGTGGCTCTAATGGTGGCCACCACAGTGGCACCACTGCTAACAGTGGACGATCGTGGGTCACATGGGCCCTGCTGCACTCCTGCACATCCACCTGCACATGAATCAGCCACTCCTCACCACTCACAGTATCGCCACCAGCCCTCTGCACAGAGGGAACAGGCTCAGACAGGTTAAGTCCCTTGCCCAAGGCCCCAGCGCAGAGCACTGGCAGGGTGAAGATCCAAGGCCAGGTGGCAGACTCCGAGGGAGCGTCTGCCCTGCCGCCCAGGCTCAGGCGCACCACGCAGGCTGTGGGAGATGCTCAGCTCACTTCAAGAGCAGCGCCTGCCTGAGCCGGGGGAGGGTGAGCCGGAGGAGGAGCTGGCAGAAGTGCCCCAGCTGAAGCGCATTCCATACCAACTCCTGCTCAATGTGGAATACATTTGCCGTCCTGCATTATTCATGAGGGCCGCGTTTCCCCAAGTCAGCACTGGGAGCTGGGCTAAAGTTCAGAAGCTCTGCAGATGCCTGCCCCAAATTCCCACCTCCTATACAAAGGCCAGCTTGAACTGGAGGGGGAACCTTCCCTCCTGAAGGCTCCATCTACCCTCGACACAGGAGCCCTCACCACCCAGGTGAGGGAGAAGGCAGCAAGACCCCTGCCCTGCTCTGGCAGGTGACCACACCCCACTGTGGACAGACTGCCCAGGTGCCCGAGTCCTGGGTGGTCACTCAATCCCCTTGAGAAGCTAGAACCATGTTCAGAGAACTGGACCAAGATGCTTGGTCCTGGTCATCCCTGACCAGGAGATCAATCCAGCATTCCTTCATGCTATGTGGCCAGCCAAGGGGGAGGGCCATCCCTGAAGCTGGCACCTGTGCTCCTGCCTCAGCGAGCCTACGGGAGACCTGAGGACCACAGCCCCTTGAGAGAAGGTGGACATGCTGGGCAGCTGGAGGGCAGGTGGGGTGGGAACAAGGGGGCGTGGCCCCAGACTGGAGCCCAGGGCTCCAGCTAGTGTGGACACCTGGGCTCACTGGCCTCGCCTGTAAGATGGTCAGGAAAGCAGGACACACAAGGAAGCACTTTGGAATTGCTTGGGTGCGGGGCAGGAAAGCCCAAGGGGGTGGCCGTGAGAACCTCCTGACATCAGCACTGCAGGTCCTGTGCTACCCGCCGGCCCTAGCTGGTCTCCCTGCCCTGCAGAATCTCCACGGAGTCTCCATGCTTCTCCCCACACAGCGCCCCGAACACAGGGATGCCCATCCGCTTTGCTCGCTGCTGTGTTCCAGGCTCAAAGCACCTGTCACAGGGGTGCCCAGAGGTGTTCCTTCAAAGAAGGAAAGAATTCCTCAGGCCACCAGAGCCACTCAAGGCCTGGGGGCATGACTTCACCCCAAGATATTCCTACCAGGCGAGGAGAAACCTGTCCTCCCACCTGCCCAGTGAACCTGGCCTGCACGGGGCCATGGAGCAGTTTTCCTGGAGCAGGCACAACGGAGTGGGAGCCCCTCTGGAGGACAGATTTGCACAGCAGTCCAGCTAGAGCCCTGGGGGCGACAACTACACCGGGCTCCCCCAGAGCCCAGCTGGGAGCGCCAGTCTGCCTGCTTGCCCGCCTCCGCCACCCACCACTGCTGCCAGGCCTGCGTGTGCAAGCACACACACACACACACGCACACGCACACACGCAGGCCCACGCCAGGAACCGAAGCAGGGCTGTTGCCTCCTCCGGCCCTCAGGCCCCAGGGGCAGTGGAGCTCTCCAGCCTGCTCCATGAAAACAGCAGCCCAGGCCGCTTGGGACGGGGCCGGCGGCAGGCAGAAGCATTATATAATTAACTGCCCAGACTCCGCCTCCTCTTTGGGTAATAACGAACCCTGCCTTTCAGTTGCATAAGCCAAAATAATAATTACTCTCCAGCCCTCCATCACTCCTGGATGTGGCGGGGAGCAGGTGCTCTGAGCTTCCTCCAGGAGACTCAGAGGCGGCAGGCAGGAGGGTGAGCACACAACACTCATGATTTTCATTCCCGGTAGAAGCACAAGTCATCGCTGCGTCTCATTCCCTTCCCAGGCATCCATGCCTACAAAATAGCAGAGCCGCCCCGAGGAGGCCAGGGAGCCACCTTTGGGGAACAGCTCCCCAGGGGGAAGGGCTGTGGACCCCGCATGTGTTTGGGGTCTGGCTTCTGGGACCAGTCCCTATGGTTCCCTGGTTCTCAGAGGCACAGAGGAGTGGGTTCTGGAGATTCCAGGCAAGAATGCAGCTGCCAAGCCACCAAGGTTTCCTGCACAGAAACCATCTTACAGGCAGCTCATTGGCTTCCAGCACCTGGCTCTGCCTGGAATGTGGTGGCATCTTAGAACGAGGGCACAGAGCAATTTCCTGAACTAACAGTAAAAATGGTTCAGCCACTGAAAGGAGAGATTCCTGGGCTCTGCTGAGCAGATGGGCCTCCCTCCTCCCTCCAGCAGCCTGCTTGGACAGTGCTAGCCCGCGTCCAACCACCTAGAAGTTTACTGCCTGGCTGTTTTGGTTGGGGTTGGCATCCCCCGCCTCTAGTGCTCCCAGTCTCCCTCTCCATTGGCTTGGGTTGATTCAGGACTGAGGGAGGCCCTGGGCACCGCAGGAAAACAAGCCGAGAGCTGGTGCCTGACTCCAGCTACACCAGGGGGCAACAGTGTCAGAGGGGAGTGGACCCTCTCCAGCCACCCCCTCCGCCCTTGGTGGGTCCCAGAGGTGGCCACTGGCCCAGCCTGGCCTTTCCCGCAGGTCTCCGGCCTGCTCTTGGATGATGTACTCATCCACCGCTCAGGAGGCAGCCCCCAGCCTGGCTCTGCTGTTGGAAAGCCCCCAACACCCTTCAGTTGGCACCTGGGCGCTGCCCCCCACCAGGCCTAGGGCAACCTGTAGCCAGGGGCCACTGAGGCCTCCAGAGAACCTGAGAAATGCCCGAGCACCCACAGCCCAACGGGAGGGAGAGGCTCAACTTCCCTGGACATAAACAGAGGGGAAACAGGGGAGGGTCCCTCCTCCAACCCGCTCGCCCCAGCCCGGCCCCAGCCCGGCCCCATTCCTGCCCACGGGCACCTACCTCCATCCGAGTAGGTCTCCGTGCCATAGCCGTCCTGCAGCCCGTTGCTCCAGGTCCCTTCGTATTTGGCCCCGTTGCCCGTGCACTCCCGCACCCCGTAGCGCCCCTTAAATCCGTGCGTCCACTCGCCCTTGTACACCCACTTCCCCTTGCTCTCCAGGCCGATGCCGTGGCGCTTGCCCTGCGCCCAAGTGCCCTGGTACGTGTTGCCGCTGGGCCAGGTGTAGACGCCCAGCACCTCGAAGCCGTGGCTCCACGAGCCGGTGTATTCGCCTTGGCCCTTGGGGCCGGTGCAGACGCCATGGCCGTGCGCCTTGCCGTCCTCCCAGCCTCCGCAGTAGGACCCTCCATCGTCAAAATTAAACCTACCCCCACTGGACATGCATGTAACGCGGCTCGCGAATCCCGCAGGCGGCGAAAAAAACAAGGCGAGCGCCGAGCCCGGGTCTTGGTTGGCTGCCGGCTTTTGTTTTGATTCGCTCCTCGGGAGCAATGGAGATGGCGAGCGGCGCGGCCGGCGCGGCGGACTCGAGTCCACGGGGGCGAGAGCTCACTTTCCGCGGCGCCGCGGAGCCTGACCAGCGCCTCGCGCTCCCGCTGGAGACGGGACCGGAGGGCGGGGGAGGGGAGCGGGGGGGCCGGCGGCGCCACCTCGGCGCGAGCCCCTCGCCGCGCCCGCGTCAGCCCCGGGCCGCAGCCCCCCGCCCGCGCCTGCCGCGCTGCGGGCGCCCGAGGGCGGCGGCGGCGGCGGGGCCCGCGGGCGGCGGCGCGGGCGGCTGCACCATCGCGGGCCGGGCCGGGCGGCGGCGGCAGCAGCAATGCGGCGGGCGCGGGGCGGCGTGCGCCCGGCCCCGCCCCGCGCCCCTCCGCGCCCCTCCGCGCCCCTCCGCGCCGCCCCGCGCCCCCGGCCCGGCCTGCGCGCCGAGGGACAGGAACTGCGTAACGGGAAGGCGCCGCCGCCACCGCCCGAGCGGGGCGCGCGGGCCCTGCTGCCGCGAGGCGCCCCGGTCCGGCCCGCGTGGGCGCCAGGCCCCGCCGCTCGGGCCCGCGAGGCGCGCCGCGACCACAGGTGGCTCTCGCCGGTGGCAAATAACGCATCCCTCCTCCTTCCGGGCCGCGGGGTCCGGGTGTAGGGCGGCGCGCCGTGCCCTCCAGAAAGCGTGCGCTCCGTGAGCTCCTTCCCCCAGGAATTCAGGGAAAGTCGGGCCACGCCAACAGTTCTGGGGCAGAAGCACCCAGATCCCGTGCGCCATTTCAACAGGTAGCCCCCACGCAGGGCCGAGCGCGTGGGGCGTCCAGTGGCACTGCCACTGCGGCCCTCCCCCGCCTCCCCAGCCGATCTTCCCGGGACAGATTGAAAGTGCGTTTCCAGGACCCTGAATTCGCAGGCAGAAGCCCAGGTCCCCAGCGCAGCTGGTAACCGCCAGACAAATGGCAGCAGTGCGTGCAGTGGGCTTCAGGGACCCAGGCGCAGCCTCCGGGGAGCAGGGTGAACCAGGACTCCCTGACCACACAGTGGACCCTGAGACTGGCAGCCCGCAGGAGGTGTGTTCCAAGCCTCCTTAGCCAGGGCCGCACACAGCCTCCAAGGGGGCATGGCCTTTCGTTGAGAGGCTCTCTGGAGAACCACCCCTGTAGTTCCCCCTCAGCCTCCAGCCCTGGCACAAAGCCCCCTCCCTTAAGGCCACCAACCAGGAGGGTGCAGGGCCTCCGTCCCTCCCTGGGCATGTGCGGAGTAACACCTCTGTGCAGCCACAGGCATTCCTGCCCTTTCTGGTTGGGTTTTCGGTTCTCAGGAGTTTCCTCTAAGTGCCAGAAGGCAGACTTGTTGGGTCCAGTTATCTTTGGCCTTCCTGGAAGTGGCCAGGTTGCTCCCCAGTCCACCTGGAGCTCTTTACCTCTCAACCACAGCACCTGTGCACTTCTCCACTTTGCCGCCGGATGCCGCCAATTATGTCTTATCTTGTTTTATTTTATTTTATTTTATCTGTTCAAATGGTTATGAAATAGTATTTCAGGGCTGTTTGGTGTAAATGAAAAATTACATATTATGAATATGTGGGCCAGAGGGCTAAATACTCGACCTAGCAAAATTTAGGTCTGAGTACTGGCCTCAGGGCCTGCCACCTGTGTGGCTTTGGGCAGTCACTTAAGTCTCTGAGCTCAGTATTCTCATCTATAAAATGAGGATAATATGAAGTCCCACAGGGTTGCTGTGATAATTTAAGGAGCAGAGTATTGGCACTTAGGAAGCCTGGGAGCAGGGAGCAGTGAGGGGAGGATTCCTCCATGGGGCACCCAGCCCTCAACCTGCTCCCCAGGCCCTGTTGAGGCAAACACTGCCATCTCTCTGTACCCTCTGCATTTCCTTCCTTCCATTTTATTTCCAACCTTTTTTTGCTGATGCGACAGCCCTTTCTCCACAGCAGTGGCTTGCAACTGAGATCCCGTTGGGAAGTGGTGATTGGTTCCAAGAAATTACTGGCCAGCGCCTTCTACCCATGGGCAGTGTGCAACCTCACCCCTTGCAGTCCTGATCCCACCCCACCTCAAAAGACCCTCCGTCATCTCCTCTGGTCAGAGGAACCCCAGCGGTGAGAGGCTCCTTTCTCCGGAATGCAGATTTGAGAGGCATTTGTGCAGTTTGGAAACCGTCCCCCATGGAGCAGAGCTGGCGGTATTGATTTCATTTTGGAGGAAACTCTCCAAGGCTGTCAACGCAGTACCACCCAACCACTGAAAAACAGAAGCCAGGAGGAAGAAAACCGTGCCCACGTGCAGGACTCCGCGGGCTCAGAGCCCAGGCCCAGGTGGCCACTTCGCAGAGTACCTCAGGCAGGTCGTGGGAACTGCACTCTCTCCTTCCTAGGCCCAGTTGGACCCACCTGGCTGAGTGAAGTGGCCGCCTTTCGAGTGGTGGCTGGTGACACGTGGGGCTCATGCCCAGCTGCAGAGTCCCAGCCGTGCCTCTCTGGCCTCAGCTTTCTGGATGCAGCTCCAGAGAGGCTTCCTAGCTCTTCTATATAAAGCCCCCTTTCCCCTCAGAAGACTGTCTCCTTCAAAGAATTAGCCACCGTGGTCACCCGTGGCCTTCGGCTGCGCCACCATGAGGTGATTCAGGACCTCCTGCAGTGTGGCCTTGACACTCCTTCTACCGCCAGGTGAATCTGGGCTGGTTGGTGAGGGGCAGAGGTGGCACAGTATGACTTCAAATGTTAGTGCGTGAGCAGTGACAGCCTCAGCCTCATGCTCTTGGGACTCTTGAACTCAGAAGAGTCCCCACACTGAAGGGAAGCCCAAGCCAACAGGGAGAGAAGGGGGCTCCAGTGCAGCCCCAGCTGGACACTCGGGCAGCAGCCAGCACCATGTGTGTGCACTGCCTTAGCGCAGGTCCTCCAGCCCCAGGCCACCAGCCCAGCTAACGCCACAGAGCAGCCCACCACACCTAGTCACAGTTGAAGTTTCTGAACAAAATAAGTTGTTGTTGTTGTTGTTTTAAGCCAGAGATTGTGCAAACTGCAGCCTGGAAAGCAAACCTGGCCCTGGCTTGTATTTATAAATACAGCTTCATTGGCACGTGACGATGCCCTTCTGCTTAGGGCTCAGTGGCACTGTGACGGCATAGTTGAGCAGTTGCGAGAGACCGTAGAGCCCATCAGCCCTAAGCACTTACACGCTGACCTCTTGCTCTTCTCAGAGAGAATTTGGAAGGCCTGTGTGCTGGTCTACAGGTCCCAACTGCACAAACTGGGGTTAGACCACAGACATTTATTGCCCACAGTTCTGGAGGCTGGAAGTCCGAGGTCAGGGTTCCAGCTGGCTCGGTTTCTGATAAGGACTCTCCTCCTGGCTGGCAGACAGCCACCTTCTCCCTGCATCAGGACCCAAGTCTCCCCCTTTTCCTGGCCCCACAGCCTCTCCTCTGTCAGGCTGGTTTAGGTCTCTGCCCTCCACGGATCTGCTTTCTCTGCCACTGTGCTCTCTCCATTCTGTCATTTGCCTGATTTCTGACCCCAGGAAGAGAGACTCGGCTAGGGTCAGCTGTGCCAGGCATCCACTCCTGATGCAGCAGCTGTGGTCAGGGAGCAGGGTCCCACTGGGACAGCAGGAGAGAGGAGGAAGGCATGATCGGCTTTTCTGGTGCAAATAGAGGAAGCACATTCTGAGCCAAGAGTTGGGACGTGTGTTCTGTCGATGGGACAGATGGTTTGAAACTGAGAGTGAAAAAGCTTTGAAAAATGGTAGGCTAATTTCACTTCTTACTTGGTGAGAACTAGAACCTTCCAGAACCCCAGAGAGCACTGTTATCAGTCATTCAACTTCAAGATGAAGAGGATGAAGAGGAAGTGGAGGGAGGAAAGGAGGAGGAGGACAGAGGATGACGCAGGAGAGATTTGGATGGGTCAGCGAGAAGGAGAAAGGCTGTCGTGGTGGGGAGAATGGTGATGGTGATGGCAGTGGTGGTGGTGGTGGTGATGGTGGTGGCAGTGATGGTGGTGGTGGTGGTGATG